>CM036243.1:39341200-39408181 GCA_020698575.1 Bostrychus sinensis | reverse complement strand
GTATTGGTCTGTTGTGGTGAAGAAGGACCTCTCGACTTAGTGTTCAGTCTACGTTCCTACTCTCACCTATGGTCATGAGCTTTGGGTCATGACTGAAAGGACAAGATCCCGGATACAAGCTGCTGAAATGAGTTTCCTCCGCAGGGTGGCTGGGCGCTCCCTTAGAGATAGGGTGAGGAGCTCTGTCACCCGGGAGGAGCTCGGAGTAGAGCCGCTGCTCCTCCACATCAAGAGGAGTCAGTTGAGGTGGCTCAAGCATGTGTTCCGGATGCCTCCTGGTCCCACCGGGAGGATGCCCCGGGGAAGACCTAGGACACGCTGGAGGGACTACGTTTCTCGGCTGGCCTGGGAACACCTTGGGGTCACCCCGGTAGAGCTGGAGGAAGTGTCTGTGGAGAGGGAAATCTGGGCATCTCTGCATAGACCTTAGACTGCTGTCCCCGTGACCGAGCCCCGGATAAGTGAAAGAAGATGGATGGATGATACAATTAGGTCACTTCATGGATTTTAAAGATATGTTCCAATAAACTGCTTTAAAAATGTGCCCATGATACAAAATCAAAGCAAGTTTGTGTAAAGTCCACTAAGTCCATGTGTTCAGAGTGGACAGGTGACTAACTGCTGCTGTATTGTGTCTTCTCTCCATCAGATTTCTGTGAACTCACACTGGATCCAAACACAGCTCACAGAGAACTCAAACTGTCTGACAACAACAAGAAGGTGACACGTGTGAGAGAGTGGCAGCCATATCCAGATCATCAGGACAGATTTGAGAAATGGACTCAGCTTCTGTGTTCTACTGGTCTGACTGGTCGCTGTTACTGGGAGGTCCAGTGGAGTGTAGGGGTTTTTATATCAGTGGCTTACAGAAGAATCAGAAGGAAAGGAGGCTGGGACTGTGGATTTGGATTCAATGATGAGTCTTGGAGTCTGGACTGCTCTAAAGATGGTTACTGTGTTTTGCATAATAACAAACGAACTCACCTTCCTCACTCCTCGTCCTCTTCTGGGACAGTAGCAGTGTATGTGGACTGTCCTGCTGGCTCTCTGTCCTTCTACACAGTCTCCTCTGACCGACTGATCCACCTCCACACCTTCAACTCCACATTCACTCACACTCTCATCCCTGGGTTTTGGATCGGATCAGACGCCTCAGTGTCTCTGTGTGGTTTAGACCTGGTTTAGTTGTGTGTCACAGTTTTTGCATTTTATTTGTTTTCAAAAAATTATAATTAAAAGGGGAAAAAATAAGAATGAGTGTGCTGAGTTTATTTCCTGTGTGTATTATTAATAATGTTTAGACAGTAATGTCTGTGAAGACTCTCACTCATCCAGGCTGAGTGAATCATAACAAAAGGTTAAAAAGAAGTCATCTGGACTTGGTTTTTCAAGTTCTGACCTGGTCTAGTCCTGGTCTAGTCCTGGCTTAATCCTGGTTTAATCCTGGTTTAGTCCTGGTTTAGTCCTGGTTCTGACCTGGTCTGGTCCTGGTCCAGAACTGGTTTAGTCCTGGTTTAGTCCTGGTTTAGTCCTGGTTTAGTCCTGGTTTAGTCCTGGTCTGGTCCTGGTCCAGAACTGGTTTAGTCCTGGTTTAGTCCTGGTCTAGTCCTGGTTTAGTCCTGGTCTAGTCCTGGTTTAGTCCTGGTCTAGTCCTGGTTTAGTCCTGGTCTAGTCCTGGTTCTGACCTGGTCTAGTCCTGGTCTAGTCCTGGTTCTGACCTGGTCTTGTCCTGGTCTAGTCCTGGTTCTGACCTGGTCTAGTCCTGGTTCTGATCTGGTCTAGTCCTGGTTTAGTCCTGGTTTAGTCCTGGTTTAGTCCTGGTCTAGACCTGGTTTAGTCCTGTTTTAGATCTGGATTAGATCTTGTTTAGACTTGGTTTAGTCCTGGTTTAGACCTGGTTTAGACCTGGTTTAGACCTGGTTTAGACCTGGTTTAGACCTAATCTAGTCCTGGTTTAGTCCTGGTTTAGTCCTGGTTTAGACCTAGTCTAGTCCTGGTTTAGTCCTGGTTTAGTCCTGGTTTAGTCCTGGTTTAGTCCTGGTTTAGTCCTGGTTTAGTCTTGATGTAGACCTGGTTTAGTCCTGGTTGAGTCCTGGTTGAGTCCCGGTTGAGTCCTGGTTTACTTCTGGTTTAGTCCTGGTTTAGTCCTGGTTTAGTCTTGATGTAGACCTGGTTTAGACCTGGTTTAGTCCTGGTTTACATCTGGTTTAGTCCTGGTTTAGTCTTGATGTAGACCTGGTTTAGTCCTGGTTTAGTCCTGGTCTAGAACTGGTTAAGACCTGGTTTAGACCTGGTTTAGTCCTGGTTTAGTCCTGGTTTAGTCCTGGTTTACATCTGGTTTAGTCCTGGTTTAGTCTTGATGTAGACCTGGTTTAGTCCTGGTTTAGTCCTGGTCTAGAACTGGTTTAGACCTGGTTTAGTCCTGGTTTAGACCTGGTTTACTCCTGGTATAGTCCTGGTTTAATCCTGGTATAGTCCTGGTTTAGTCCTGGTTTAGTCTTGATGTAGACCTGGTTTAGTCCTGGTCTAGAACTGGTTTAGTCCTGGTTTAGTCCTGGTTTAGATCTGGTTTAGTCTTGATGTAGACCTGGTTTAGTCCTGGTTGAGTCCTGGTTGAGTCCTGGTTGAGTCCTGGTTTAGTCCTGGCTTAGTCCTGGTTTAGTCCTGGTTTAGACCTGGTTTAGACCTGGTTTAGTCCTGGCTTAGTCCTGGTTTAGTCCTGGTTTAGACCTGGTTTAGTCCTGGTTTAGACCTGGTTTAGACCTGGTTTAGACCTGGTTTAGTCCTGGCTTAGTCCTGGTTTAGTCCTGGTTTAGACCTGGTTTAGTCCTGGCTTAGTCCTGGTTTAGTCCTGGTTTAGTCCTGGTTTAGTCCTGGTTTAGTCCTGGCTTAGTCCTGGTTTAGTCCTGGCTTAGTCCTGGTTTAGTCCTGGTTTAGACCTGGTTTAGACCTGGTTTAGACCTGGCTTAGTCCTGGTTTAGTCCTGGTTTAGACCTGGTTTAGTCCTGGCTTAGTCCTGGTTTAGTCCTGGTTTAGACCTGGTTTAGACCTGGTTTAGTCCTGGCTTAGTCCTGGTTTAGTCCTGGTTTAGTCCTGGCTTAGTCCTGGTTTAGTCCTGGTTTAGTCCTGGTTTAGTCCTGGTCTAGTCCTGGTTTAGTCCTGGTCTAGAACTGGTTTAGACCTGGTTTAGTCCTGGTTTAGTCCTGGTTTAGTCCTGGTCTAGTCCTGGTTTAGTCCTGGTCTAGAACTGGTTTAGACCTGGTTTAGTCCTGGTTTAGTCCTGGTTTAGTCCTGGTTTAGTCTTGGTTTAGACCTGGTTTAGACCTGGTTTAGACCTTGTTTAGACCTGGTTTAGACCTGGTTTAGTCCTGGTTTAGACCTGGTTTAGTCCTGGTATAGTCCTGGTTTAGATCTGGTTTAGTCCTGGTTTAGTCTTGATGTGGACCTGGTTTAGTCCTGGTTTAGTCCTGGTTTAGTCCTGGTTTAGTCCTGGTTTAGACCTGGTTTAGACCTGGTTTAGACCTGGTTTAGTCCTGGTTTAGTCCTGGTTTAGATCTGGTTTAGTCTTGATGTGGACCTGGTTTAGTCCTGGTTTAGTCCTGGTTTAGATCTGGTTTAGTCCTGGTTTAGTCCTGGTTTAGTCCTGGTTTAGTCCTGGTTTAGTCCTGGTTTCGACCTGGTTTAGTCCTGGTTTAGTCCTGCTTTAGTCCTGGTTTAGTCCTGGTTTAGTCCTGGTTTAGACCTGGTTTAGACCTGGTTTAGACCTGGTTTAGTCCTGGTTTAGATCTGGTTTAGTCCTGGTTTAGTCTTGATGTGGACCTGGTTTAGTCCTGGTTTAGTCCTGGTTTAGATCTGGTTTAGTCCTGGTTTAGTCCTGGTTTAGTCCTGGTTTAGTCCTGGTTTAGATCTGGTTTAGTCCTGCTTTAGTCCTGGTTTCGACCTGGTTTAGTCCTGGTTTAGTCCTGCTTTAGTCCTGGTTTAGTCCTGGTTTAGACCTGGTTTAGACCTGGTTTAGTCCTGGTTTAGTCCTGGTTTAGATCTGGTTTAGTCCTGGTTTAGTCTTGATGTGGACCTGGTTTAGTCCTGGTTTAGTCCTGGTTTAGATCTGGTTTAGTCCTGGTTTAGTCCTGGTTTAGTCCTGGTTTAGATCTGGTTTAGTCCTGGTTTAGTCCTGGTTTCGACCTGGTTTAGTCCTGGTTTAGTCCTGCTTTAGTCCTGGTTTAGTCCTGGTTTAGATCTGGTTTAGTCCTGGTTTAGTCCTGGTTTCGACCTGGTTTAGTCCTGGTTTAGTCCTGCTTTAGTCCTGGTTTAGTCCTGGTTTAGACCTGGTTTAGACCTGGTTTAGTCCTGGTTTAGTCCTGGTTTAGTCCACACAGAGACACTGAGGAGTCAGTCCAGATCCTAAACCCAGGGCTGAGAGTGTGAGTGAATGTGGAGTTGAAGGTGTGGAGGTGGATCAGTCGGTCAGAGGAGACTGTGTAGAAGGACAGAGAGCCAGCAGGACAGTCCACATACACTGCTACTGTCCCAGAAGAGGACGAGGACTGAGGGAGGGAGGTTAGTTTGTTATTATGCCAAACAGAGAAACCACCTTCAGAGCACTCCAGACTCCAGGACTGATCGTTGCCTCCAAACAAACTGTCAACACTGAGTCCTTTCCTTCTGATTCCTCTGTAAGACACTGATATAGAAACCACTCCACTCCACTGGACCTCCCAGTAACAGCGACCAGTCAGACCAGTAGAACACAGAAGCTGACGCCAGTCCTCAAATCTGTCCTGATGATCTGGATATGGCTGCTTCTCTCTCACACGTGTCACCTTCTTGTTGTTGTCAGACAGTTTGAGTTCTCTGTGAGCTGTGTTTGGATCCAGTGTGAGTTCACAGAAATCTGATGGAGAGAAGACACAATACAGCAGCAGTTAGTCACCTGTCCACTCTGAACACATGGACTTAGTGGACTTTACACAAACTTGCTTTGATTTTTAAAGCAGTTTATTGGAACATATCTTTAAAATCCATGAAGTGAGCTAATTGTATGAGTGAGCATTTAATTGAGTTCTTCTTCTCCTGTTTATTGCTGTAGAACATAAAGCACGTCCTAAACCTCCAGCCTCTGACGTCACTACACAGGAGTTTATTCACTTCTCTGTGCTTCATGAGACACAGTTTCTTCTTTAAAATGTTTCTATCATATGAATTCCCAATAAGTGAAGCGTGTGTTTAAAGCCTGAAGATAAGCCTGTTGTGAGTCCAAACAGCTGCTGACTGTGTCAGTGTTGCTCTAATAATCCTCCTTTGGTTACAGAGCAGCAGTAGTTCTGATGGTGGTTGGTGCAGACAGTGGCTGAGAGCATGTGGCTCTGTGTTGCAGGAGATTGTTCACAGCTGCTGTCCTTTTGCCAGTGTTTGTGTGATATCTGGTGTTGTTCTAGTGATGAGGAGGACTGACAGCAGAGGCACAGCTCAGAGGAGAACAGGGGATTGGTTTAAATGAATTGTGTCTCCAGAATAATAATGAAGGTCAGTGTTCCTACATGTTTGATCTAAAACATTAGTGCAGTTAAACAGCTCCAAACTGGACTCTTCAGGATCTCCTTTAATAATAACTCTATATTCAGTTATGACAGCTGTGGACTACACAGTAAAAGGTCACTGCTGTGGAAGGATCAGGAAACAGTTAAGGCACAAAGACACTGAGCTCCATGTGTTTTATATGAGGACTCTGTTTCCCATAATGCATTGTTTTTCCTACACTACATTTTGTGTGGAATAATTGTGGACCAACATGATCTTGATTTTTCTGAATATTTCACTTCTGACATCAACAATAATAATATTAAATTTTGTTAATCCTTAAATAGCAATAAGTCAGAAGAGTCAGACTTACTCCTCCAGATTGGATTCATCCATCGTTCTCCAGCAGGCTCCAGTCTGAAGGAAACACAGACAACACATCAGTCTGAGACACAGAGGGTTAGCTTACCCCCCTCCCTACCCCCCCCAAAAAAAAAGAATGCTGCGGTGCTTTGGAGCCTACACTAGAAGGTTTTAGTCAATGTTCTTCATGAAATAATTTTATCAGAGCTGTCCTGACCTGAGAGTGTCCAGTCTGCAGTGGGGGTCCTTCTGTAGAGCAGACAGGAGCTTTACTCCTGTGTCTCCTGGATGGTTGTAGCTCAGGTCCAGGTCTCTCAGATGGGAGGGGTTGGACCTCAGAGCTGAGGCCAGAGAAGCACAGCCTTCCTCTGAGATCAGACAACCTGAGAGTCTGAGAACACACAACATTATACACAATCAGTCAAATAACAAGTCTACTATCGTTAAACCTGCAGTGTTTGTTTTAGCTCCAGTTTCTCTTTTACTCAGAAACTATTACAGAAAGATAATTCTTTCCAATAACTTTGTTTTTAATGGTGATCAAGAGTAAAAGGATCAGCGAAGAGCAGAGGAGAAACTGCAGCTGGAGAGGAAGCACTGTTCTGTTAAAGTTTCTGTTAACAGCAATCCACCACTTCCTGTGACCTTTCAAAATAAAGCTTCATCCTTTTCCTGCAGCAGAAACAACTTTATTGTGGCAGAGCCTGAAAGGAAAGACATTAGAGCTGCCCAGAGGAGCAGACAGGAGCTGACAGGAGCGGACAGGAGCTGAGAGGAGCAGACAGGAGGTGACAGGAGCAGGGAGGAGCTGACAGGAGCAGACAGGAGTTGACAGGAGCAGACAGGAGCAGACAGGAGCTGACAGGAGCAGACAGGAGCAGACAGGAGCAGACAGGAACTGACGGGAGCAGACGGGAGCAGACAGCAACTGACAGGAGCAGAGAGGAACTGACAGGAGCAGACAGGAACTGACGGGAGCAGACAGGAACTGACGGGAGCAGACAGGAACTGACGGGAGCAGACAGGAACTGACAGGAACAGACAGGAGCAGACAGGAACTGACAGGAGCAGACAGGAACTGACGGGAGCAGACGAGAGCAGACAGGAACTGACAGGAGCAGAGAGGAACTGACAGAAGAAGACAGGAGCAGACAGGAGCTAACAGGAGCAGACAGTCGCTGACAGGAGCAGAGAGGAACTGACAGGAGCTGACAGGAGCAGAGAGGAACTGACAGGAGCAGACAGGAGCTGACAGGAGCAGACAGGAGCTGACAGGAGCTGACAGGAGCAAAGAGAAGCTGACAGGAGCAGACAGGAGCTAAGAAGAGCTAACAGGAGCCGACAGGAGCTGAGAGGAGCAGATAGGAGCTGACAGGAGCAGACAGGAGTTGAGGAGCTGACAGGAGCAGACAGGAGCTGACAGGAGCAGAGAGGAATTGACAGGAGCAGACAGGAGCAGAGAGGAGCTGACAGGAGATGACAGGAGCAGACAGGAGCAGAGAGGAATTGACAGGAGCTGACAGGAGATGACAGGAGCAGACAGGAGCTAAGAAGAGCTAACAGGAGCAGACAGGAGTTGAGAGCAGATGACAGGAGCAGACAGGAGCTAAGGGGAGCTGACAGGAGCTGAGGGGAGCTGACAAGAGCTGACAGGAGCAGACAGGTGTTGAGAGCAGCTGCCAGGAGCAGACAGGAGCAGAGAGGAATTGACAGGAGCTGACTGGAGCAGAGAGGAGCTAACAGGAGCAGGCAGGAGCAGACAGGAGCTAACAGGAGCTGAGAGGAGCAGACAGGAGTTGACAGGAGCAGACGGGAGCTGACAGGAGCAGAGAGGAACTGACAGGAGCAGACAGGAGCTGACAGGAGCAGAGAGGAACTGATAGGAGCAGACAGGAGCAGGGAGGAGCTGACAGGAGAAGACAGGAGTTGACAGGAGATGACAGGAGCAGACAGGAGCTGACAGGAGCTGACAGGAGCAGACGGAAGCAGACAGGAGCTGACAGGAGCAGAGAGGAACTGACAGGAGCAGACAGGAGCTGAGAGAAAATGACAGGAGCAGAGAAGAACTGACAGGAGCAGAAAGGAGCTGAAAAGAACAAACAGGAGCTAATAGGAGAAAACAGGAGCAGACAGGAGCTAACAGGAGCAGACAGTCGCTGACAGGAGCAGAGAGGAACTGACAGGAGCAGACAGGAGCAAAGAGAAGCTGACAGGAGCAGACAGGAGTTGAGAGCAGCTGACAGGAGCAGACAGGAGTTGAAAGAAGCTGACAGGAGCTGAGAGGAGCAGACAGGAGCCAACAGGAGCTGAGAGGAGCAGACAGGAGCTGAGAGGAGCTGACAGGAGCAGACAGGAGCTGAGAGAAGCTGACAGGAGCAGACAGGAGCTGACAGGAGCAGAGAGGAATTGACAGGAGCAGACAGGAGCTGACAGGAGCAGACAGGAGCTGACAGGAGATGACAGGAGCTGAGAGGAGCTGAGAGGAGCAGACAGGAGCTGACTGAAGCAGACTGAAGCAGACAGGAGCAGACAGGAGCCAACAGAAGCTGAGAGGAGCAGACAGGAGCCGACAGGAGCTGAGAGGAGCATACAGGAGATGACAGGAGCTGACAGGAGCTGACAGGAGCTGAAAAAAGCTGACAGGAGCAGACAGGAGCTAACAAAGCTGACAGGAGCAGAGAGGAACTGACAGGAGATAACAGGAGCGGACAGGAGCTGAGAGGAGCAGGGAGGAGCTGACAGGAGCAGACAGGAGTTGACAGGAGCAGAGAGGAACTGACAGGAGCAGACAGGAGTTGACAGGAGCAGACAGGAGCTGACAGGAGCAGACAGGAGATGACAGGAACTGACGGGAGCAGACGGGAGCAGACGGGAGCAGACAGGAACTGACAGGAGCAGAGAGGAACTGACAGGAGCAGACAGGAGCAGACAGGAACTGACGGGAGCAGACAGGAACTGACAGGAGCAGACGGGAGCAGACAGGAACTGACAGGAACAGACAGGAGCAGACAGGAGCAGACAGGAACTGACAGGAGCAGACACGAGCAGACAGGAACTGACGGGAGCAGACGGGAGCAGACAGGAACTGACAGGAGCAGAGAGGAACTGACAGGAGAAGACAGGAGCTAACAGGAGCAGACAGTCGCTGACAGGAGCTGACAGGAGCAGAGAGGAACTGACAGGAGCTGACAGGAGCAGAGAGGAACTGACAGGAGCAGACAGGAGCTGACAGGAGCAAAGAGAAGCTGACAGGAGCAGACAGGAGCTAAGAAGAGCTAACAGGAGCCGACAGGAGCTGAGAGGAGCAGATAGGAGCTGACAGGAGTTGAGAGAAGCTGACAGGAGCTTACAGGAGCAGAGAGGAATTGACAGGAGCAGACAGGAGCTGGCAGGAGCAGACAGGAGCAGAGAGGAGCTGACAGGAGATGACAGGAGCAGACAGGAGCTGACAGGAGCAGAGAGGAATTGACAGGAGCAGACAGGAGCTGTCAGGAGCAGACAGGAGCTGAGAGGAGCTGACAGGAGATGACAGGAGCAGACAGGAGCTAAGAAGAGCTAACAGGAGCAGACAGGAGTTGAGAGCAGATGACAGGAGCAGACAGGAGCTAAGGGGAGCTGACAGGAGCTGAGGGGAGCTGACAAGAGCTGACAGGAGCAGACAGGTGTTGAGAGCAGCTGCCAGGAGCAGACAGGAGCAGAGAGGAATTGACAAGAGCAGACAGGAGCTGACAGGAGCAGAGAGGAGCTAACAGGAGCAGACAGGAGCAGGCAGGAGCTGACAGGAGCTGAGAGGAGCAGACAGGAGTTGACAGGAGCTGACAGGAGCAGAGAGGAACTGACAGGAGCAGACAGGAGCTGAGAGAAAATGACAAGACCTGAGAGAAGCTGACAGGAGCAGAGAAGAACTGACAGGAGCAGAAAGGAGCTGAAAAGAACAAACAGGAGCTAATAGGAGAAAACAGGAGCAGACAGGAGCTAACAGGAGCAGACAGTCGCTGACAGGAGCTGACAGGAGCAGAGAGGAACTGACAGGAGCTGACAGGAGCTGACAGGAGCAGTCAGGAGCTGACAGGAGCAGACAGGAGCAGACAGGAGCTAAGAAGAGCTAACAGGAGCAGACAGGAGTTGAGAGCAGCTGACAGGAGATGACAGGAGCTAAGGGAGGCTGACAGGAGCTGAGGGGAGCTGACAAGAGCTGACGGAGCAGACAGGTGTTGAGAGCAGCTGACAGGAGCAGACAAGAGTTGAGAGAAGCTGACAGGAGCTGACTGGAGCAGACAAGAGTTGAGAGAAGCTGACAGGAGCTGACAGGAGCAGAGAGGAATTGACAGGAGATGACAGGAGCAGACAGGAGCTGAGAGGAGCAGACAGGAGCTGACTGGAGCAGAGAGGAATTGACAGGAGCAGACAGGAGCTGACAGGAGCAGACAGGTGCAGAGAGGAACTGACAGGAGCAGACAGGAGCAAAGAGAAGCTGACAGGAGCAGACAGGAGTTGAGAGTAGCTGACAGGAGCAGACAGGAGTTGAAAGAAGCTGACAGGAGCAGACAGGAGCTGAGAGGAGCAGACAGGAGCCAACAGGAGCTGAGAGGAGCAGACAGGAGCTGACAGGAGCAGACAGGAGCTGAGAGAAGCTGACAGGAGCAGACAGGAGCTAACAGGTGCAGAGAGGAACTGACAGGAGCAAAGAGAAGCTGACAGGAGCAGACAGGAGTTGAGAGCAGCTGACAGGAGCAGACAGGAGTTGAAAGAAGCTGAGAGGAGCAGACAGGAGCCAACAGGAGCTGAGAGCAGCAGACAGGAGCCGACAGGAGCTGACAGGAGCAGACAGGAGCTGAGAGAAGCTGACAGGAGCTGACAGGAGCAGAGAGGAATTGACAGGAGCAGACAGGAGCTGACAGGAGCAGACAGGAGCTGACAGGAGATGACAGGAGCAGACAGGAGCTGAGAGGAGCAGACAGAAGCTGACTGAAGCAGACAGAAGCAGACAGGAGCAGACAGGAGCCAACAGGAGCTGAGAGGAGCAGACAGGAGCCGACAGGAGCTGAGAGGAGCATACAGGAGATGACAGGAGCTGAAAAAAGCTGACAGGAGCTAACAAAGCTGACAGGAGCAGAGAGGAACTGACAGGAGATAACAGGAGCGGACAGGAGCTGAGAGGAGCAGGGAGGAGCTGACAGGAGCAGACAGGAGTTGACAGGAGCTGACAGGAGCAGAGAGGAACTGACAGGAGCAGACAGGAGCTGAGAGGAGCAGGGAGGAGCTGACAGGAGCAGACAGGAGTTTACAGGAGCAGACAGGAACTGACGGGAGCAGATGGGAGCAGACGGAAGCAGAAAGGAGCTGACAGGAGCAGAGAGGAACTGACAGGAGCAGACAGGAGCAGATAGGAGCAGACAGGAGCTGAGAGAAAATGACAGGAGCTGAGAGAAGCTGACAGGAGCAGAGAAGAACTGACAGGAGCTAATAGGAGAAGACAGGAGCTAACAGGAGCAGACAGTCGCTGACAGGAGCTGACAGGAGCAGAGAGGAACTGACAGGAGCAGACAGGAGCTGACAGGAGCAGACAGGAGCAGACAGGAGCAAAGAGAAGCTGACAGGAGCTAAGAAGAGCTAACAGGAGCAGACAGTAGTTGAGAGCAGCTGACAGGAGCAGACAGGAGCTAACAGGAGCTGAGGGGAGCTGACAAGAGCTGACAGGAGCAGACAGGTGTTGAGAGCAGCTGCCAGGAGCAGACAGGAGTTGAGAGAAGCTGACAGGAGCTGACAGGAGCAGAGAGGAATTGACAGGAGCAGACAGGAGCTGACAGGAGCAGACAGGAGCTGAGAGGAGCTGACAGGAGCAGACAGGAGCTGACAGGAGCAGAGAGGAGCTAACAGGAGCAGGCAGGAGCTGACAGGAGCAGACAGGAGCTAACAGGAGCTGACAGGAGCTGACAGGAGCAGACAGGAGCTGAGAGGAGCAGGGAGGAGCTGACAGGAGCAGACAGGAGTTGACAGGAGCAGACGGGAGCTGACAGGAGCAGAGAGGAACTGACAGGAGCAGACAGGAGCTGACAGGAGCAGAGAGGAGCTGACAGGAGCAGAGAGGAACTGATAGGAGCAGACAGGAGCTGAGAGGAGCAGGGAGGAGCTGATAGGAGCAGACAGGAGCTGAGAGGAGCAGGGAGGAGCTGACAGGAGCAGACAGGAGTTGACAGGAGCAGACGGGAGCTGACAGGAGCAGAGAGGGACTGACAGGAGCAGACAGGAGCTGACAGGAGCAGAGAGGAACTGGTAGGAGCAGACAGGAGCTGAGAGAAAATGACAGGAGCTGAGAGAAGCTGACAGGAGCAGAGAAGAACTGACAGGAGCAGAAAGGAGCTGAAAGGAGCAAACAGGAGCAAATAGGAGAAAACAGGAGCAGACAGGAGCAGACAGTCGCTGACAGGAGCTGACAGGAGCAGAGAGGAACTGACAGGAGCTGACAGGAGCAGAGAGGAACTGACAGGAGCAGACAGGAGCTGACAGGAGCAGACAGGAGCAAAGAGAAGCTGACAGGAGCTAAGAAGAGCTAACAAGAGCAGACAGGAGTTGAGCAGCTGACAGGAGCAGACAGGAGCTAAGGGGAGCTGACAGGAGCTGACAAGAGCTGACAGGAGCAGACAGGTGTTGAGAGCAGCTGACAGGAGCAGACAAGAGTTGAGAGAAGCTGACAGGAGCAGACAGGAGCTGACAGGAGCAGACAGGAGATGAGAGGAGCTGACAGGAGATGGCAGGAGCAGACAGGAGCTGAGAGGAGCAGACAGGAGCTGAGAGGAGCAGATAGGAGCTGATAGGAGCATACAGGAGAAGACAGGAGCTGACAGGAGCTGACAAGAGCAGACAGGAGCAGAGAGGAGCTGACAGGAGCTGAAAGGAGCTGAAAAACGCTGACAGGAGCAGACAGGAGCAGAGAGGAGCTAACAGGAGCAGACAGGAGCTGACAGGAGCTAACAGGAGCTGACAAGAGCAGAGAATAACTGACAGGAGCAGACAGGAGCTGAGAGGAGCTGACAGGTGCACAGAGGAACTGACAGGAGCAGACAGGAGCTGACAGGAGCAGACAGGAGCAGAAAGGAACTAACGGGAGCAGATGGGAGCAGACGGGAGAAGACAGGAACTGACAGGAGCAGATAGGAGCTGACAGGAGCAGACAGGAGCTAAGAAGAGCTAACAGGAGCAGACAGGAGTTGAGAGCAGCTGACAGGAGCAGACAGGAGCTAAGGGGAGCTGACAGGAACTGAGGGGAGCTGACAAGAGCTGACAGGAGCAGACAGGTGTTGAGAGCAGCTGACAGGAGCAGACAAGAGTTGAGAGAAGCTGACAGGAGCAGACAGGAGCTGACTGGAGCAGAGAGGAATTGACAGGAGCAGACAGGAGCTGACAGGAGCAGACAGGAGCAGACAGGAGATGAGAGGAGATGACAGGAGCAGACAGGAGCCGACAGGAGCTGAGAGGAGCAGACAGGAGCAGAGAGGAGCTGACAGGAGCTGACAGGAGCTGAAAAACGCTGACAGGAGATGACAGGAGCAGACAGGAGCAGAGAGAACCTGACAGGAGCTGACAGGAGCTGAAAAACGCTGACAGGAGATGACAGGAGCAGACAGGAGCTGAGAGGAGCAGACAGGAGCTGACTGAAGCAGACAGAAGCAGACAGGAGCACACAGGAGCTGAGAGGAGCAGACAGGAGCCGACAGGAGCTGAGAGGAGCAGAAAGGAGCTGACAGGAGCATACAGGAGAAGACAGGAGCTGACAGGAGCTGACAAGAGCAGACAGGAGCAGAGAGGAGCTGACAGGAGCTGAAAAACGCTGACAGGAGCTGACAGGAGCAGACAGGAGCTGACAGGAGCAGAGAGGAGCTAACAGGAGCAGACAGGAGTTGAGAGCAGCTGACAGGAGCAGACAGGAGTTGAAAGAAACTGACAGGAGCTGACAGGAGCAGACAGGAGCTGAGAGGAGCAGACAGGAGCCAACAGAAGCTGAGAGGAGCAGACAGGAGCCGACAGGAGCTGAGAGGAGCAGACAGGAGCTGACAGGAGCTGAGAGAAGCTGACAGGAGCTGACAGGAGCAGAGAGGAATTGACAGGAGCAGACAGGAGCTGAGAGGAGATGACAGGAGCAGACAGGAGCTGAGAGGAGCAGACAAGAGCTGACTGAAGCAGACAGGAGCAGACAGGAGCTGAGAGGAGCAGACAGGAGCCAACAGGAGCTGAGAGGAGCAGACAGGAGAAGACAGGAGCTGACAAGAGCAGACAGGAGCAGAGAGGAGCTGACAGGAGCTGAAAAACGCTGACAGGAGCAGACAGGAGCAGAGAGGAGCTAACAGGAGCAGACAGGAGCAGACAGGAGCTGACAAGAGCAGAGAATAACTGAAAGGAGCAGACAGGAGCTGAGAGGAGCTGACAGGAGCTAACAGGTGCACAGAGGAACTGACAGGAGCAGACAGGAGCTGACAGGAGCAGACAGGAGCAGAAAGGAACTAACGGGAGCAGATGGGAGCAGACGGGAGAAGACAGGAACTGACAGGAGCAGATAGGAGCTGACAGGAGCAGACAGGAGCTAAGAAGAGCAGACAGGAGTTGAGAGCAGCTGACAGGAGCAGACAGGAGCTAAGGGGAGCTGAGGGGAGCTGACAAGAGCTGACGGGAGCAGACAGGTGTTGAGAGCAGCTGACAGGAGCAGACAGGAGCTGACTGGAGCAGAGAGGAATTGACAGGAGCAGACAGGAGCTGACAGGAGCTGACAGGAGATGACAGGAGCACACAGGAGCAGACAGGAGCTGAGAGGAGCAGACAGGAGCTGACAGGAGATGACAGGAGCTGAGAGGAGCTGAGAGGAGCAGACAGGAGCTGACTGAAGCAGACAGAAGCAGACAGGAGCTGAGAGGAGCTGAAAGGAGCAGACAGGAGCCGACAGGAGCATACAGGAGAAGACAGGAGCTGACAAGAGCAGACAGGAGCAGAGAGGAGCTGACAGGAGCTGACAGGAGCTGAAAAACGCTGACAGGAGCTGACAGGAGCTGACAGGAGCAGAGAGGAGGTAACAGGAGCAGACAGGAGCTGACAGGAGCAGACAGGAGCTAACAGGTGCAGAGAGGAACTGACAGGAGCAGACAGGAGTTGAGAGCAGCTGACAGGAGCAGACAGGAGTTGAAAGAAGCTGACAGGAGCTGACAGGAGCCAACAGGAGCTGAGAGGAGCAGACAGGAGCCGACAGGAGCTGAGAGGAGCAGACAGGAGCTGACAGGAGCAGACAGGAGCTGAGAGAAGCTGACAGGAGCAGACAGGAGCTGACAGGAGCAGAGAGGAATTGACAGGAGCAGACAGGAGCTGACAGGAGCAGACAGGAGATGACAGGAGCAGACAGGAGCTGAGAGGAGCAGACAGGAGCTGACTGAAGCAGACAGAAGCAGACAGGAGCAGGCAGGAGCTGAGAGGAGCAGACAGGAGCCAACAGGAGCTGAGAGGAGCAGACAGGAGCTGAGAGGAGCAGGCAGGAGCTGACAGGAGCAGACAGGAGTTGACGGGAGCAGACAGGAACTGACGGGAGCTGACAGGAGCAGAGCGGAACTGACAGGAGCAGACAGGAGCACACAGGAGCAGACGGGAGCTGAGAGGAGCTGACAGGAGCAGGCAGGAGCAGACAGGAGCAGAGAGGACCTGACAGGAGCAGACAGGAACAGAGAGGAGCTGATAGGACCTGAGAGGAGCTGGCAGGAGCTGACAGGAGCAGACAGGAGCTGACAGGCGCAGACGGGAGCTGACAGGCGCAGACGGGAGCTGATAGGAGCAGACGGGAGCTGACAGGAGCAGACGGGAGCTGACAGGAGCTAACAGGAGCAGACAGGCGCTGACAGGAGTTGACAGGAGCAGAGAGGAACTGACAGGAGCAGACAGGAGCAGAGAGGAACTGACAGGAGCAGAGAGGAACTGACAGGAGGAGACAGGAGCTGACAGGAGCAGACAGGAGCTGACAGGAGCAGACAGGAACTGACAGGAGCAGAGAGGAACTGACAGGAGCAGACAGGAGCAGAGAGGAACTGACAGGAGCTGACAGGAGCAGAGCGGAACTGAAAGGAGGAGACAGGAGCAGACAGGAGCTGACAGGAACTGACAGGAGCAGACGGGAGCAGACAGCAGCTGGCAGGAGCAGAGAGGAACTGACAGGAGCAGACAGGAGCAGAGAGGAACGGACAGGAGCAGAGAGGAACTGACAGGAGGAGACAGGAGCAGACAGGAGTTGACAGGAGCTGACAGGAGTTAGCAGAGGCTACAGCTGATCAGTGTAACTGAGCCTTCAGAGTCAGATATTAAACAGAAAGATTTTCAGTTTTATCTAAACCTTATCTCTCTGTTGGTTCTTTCTTTTATGAATAATTTATTTGTATTTTATCATTATTTGAGATGAACTGTTACAGTAAAAAAAGCCTACATATTTGTGTGTTACAGCTGTCTGTGGTGTGAGCAGATAGTTCAGTGATGTGCAGCTCTTAGACTGTCAGGAAAAGTTTTGATGTAGACAAAGTTGTTAGTTTGTAAATTTGTTAAAGCAAAATAATCTAACACATTGCACTGTTTAACAACCACATGCTTCCAGACAGTCTGGCTCTCTCACACACTACATACAGGCTATAGAAAACTGCACATTGTTTTACTCACTCTATAGTCAGCTAAAACATTTTAAAATACATCAGGATACAGCAAATATTGTCTGTTATATTGATTTTTTTCCCTGGGGAAAAAAGCTGCCCCTCCGGTATAAAAAATATGGCTATGCCCCTGCTTTATACAGACAATCCTTTATCCTTTATTTATTTCATAAATGTTCAACACAAATTAAGTTTAATAAGAGAAAAACCCTTTCAAAACAACACTCCCCCTTTTAAAATATGTTTATTTAATAACTTTTTCCCCTTTAAAAGTGTATCTGAACCTTTTTATTCCCAACTGAAGGTGATGTAGTTCTCACAGAGATCACAAACAGCCTTTGTACCAAAATAATTGACAAACTAACCCCTCTGACCTGAGGTCGCAGCTGAGAGAAATTAAGGTTCTTGAGTGGTCATTGCAGTCTCCTGACCTCGATAAAGGTTTTAGTTAAAAACGTATGGGAGTCAAGGTCTGTCTTTAAAACCTATACAAAGAGTTTATGGACTAACTAGAACATCTTTTGTTTCCCTAGAACTCCTGATCCCTAACCAAATCCTGTTTACAGAAACATAAAAAGGTTGTGCTTCTGACATAAAGCTAGGTGTGAATGATGTTAAACATGATGTTGTTGTTTCCTGACCTGAGCTGTTCCAGTTTACAGTGAGGACTCTTCAGTCCAACAGACAACATCTCCAGCCCTGAGTCCTTCAAGTCGTTGTTACTGAGGTCCAGGACTCTCAGACTAGAGGACTGGGAGCTGAGGACTGAGGACAGAGCTTCACAGCTTCTCTCTGACAGGTTACAGCTGCTCAGTCTGGAGGAGCAGACAGGAGCACAACACAGATTGCTTAATAAGACTTATTTGACAACAACATAAAGTTAACTGGCTAAGTGTACTTGGTTGGTAAACACTAAACTGTAATGTCATGTATTACTAATTGTATATAATAACCTCTGTCCTCATCAAACATAACAAAAGAGAATAAATCTTTACATTTTTAACTTTAAATGCCATTTTGTTCACATAATTCCAACACATTTGTAAATAAAACATGCATTATTTACTATTTAAAGATGCAAAGAGCTTTGTTTTTTTGTATTTTTTTACCGGCCCTGGATAGGTCACTAATTAATAATACTGATTTTGATACATTTTTTGTTTTTGTGCCTTTACAAAAAAAGAGCAGAAAATAAAACATAAAAAGATCTAAAACTCAGGTTCTTCCTTTTAACCCTCAGCCCTGGCTCCTTTTAGGGTTTTTCAAATGTATTTTTTGCTCATGTTGTCATTTCTTATGTTAGGGTGATGATATTTGACAAAGATGTTCATTAATAAATACATTTTAGAATTTCAGCTTCACAACTGAAAAAAAAATATATTAAATTCTCTTGTCCAGATAAAAACCTGTCTCTTCCTCTCTCAGTCCTTTAAGTCCCATTGACTCCCATTAAAATCACTTATTTTCCCTCTGCTGCCGTTCCAATACAGAAATGTTAAATCATGTTAATTCCTCTGTAACTCCGTCAGTCAGAGGCTAAACAATACACAAACAAAAACATCAGCACCACATCCACCATTTTCTCAGTGCATTGTGGGAAATAATTCCTTATAATTCCATTGGATAACAGTGAGTGTAGCCCCGCCTCTTAGGGCTTTAAGAGGAAGAACCTGAGTTTCAGACCAAAGTAAAAATGGATTAAATCAGTGTTAGGGCGAATCAGAGACCGATCAGGACTGGGAATCCCTGCACAAACAAAAACACTTTGGATCTTTAAATAGGAAATAATTCATCTTTTATTTACAAATCTGTGGAATTGTGCACTGTATTGTTCTCTTTTGTTATGTATGATGAGGGCAGAGGTCAATGATCAAAAAACATAACATTTTTTCATCATGTTTTCTATTTTTAAATGTGACCCAGTGACCTAAAAGGGCTTTAAGAGGAAGAGAGATTCTTTAGATAAACCAAGCTGAAACACATATTTGGGGTTGTGGTGTTTAAGTCCTGGTTCTCCTCAGCCTCTGGACTGACTGATGACTGACTGTGTAAACAGCTGGATTGGAGAGGTGCACACAGTTAAAACCTTCCCAAGAGAGCTCCAGTTTTTAGCCATTTAATGCTCACATCTACACTTGTAATGAAACATGTTTGATAAATGAGAGTCATGATCCCAGAGCTGTCCTGACCTGAGAGTGTCCAGTCTGCAGTGGGGGTCCTCCTGTAGAGCAGACAGGAGCTTTACTCCTGTGTCTCCTGGATGGTTGTAGCTCAGGTCCAGGTCTCTCAGATGGGAGGGGTTGGACCTCAGAGCTGAGGCCAGAGAAGCACAGCCTTCCTCTGAGATCAGACAACCTGAGAGTCTGAGAACACACAACATTATACACAATCAGTCAAATAACAAGTCTCTTATCTGCTTTAACAGGGGACAGTCCAGGAGCCACACAGTTCACTGCACTGTTGTCAGAGGAGGCTCTCAGTCATCCAGGTCATCATGACATACAGGTTTAGCATTAAACACATCACCAGTCAAATTATATGTCTCTTATCTGCATTAGTAGGTCACACTGCAGCAGTTCACACAGTTTAATCAAGTCTGGTTCATTTGTTAATCAGAAAGTTGGAGTCATGGTCTTTCTTTAAAAACCTGAACAAAGGCTTTTTTCATAGAATTGCTCAATTGTTTCTTTTCCATGGAGCGCCTGATTCTTATTAATAAGTGAAGATCAAGACTTCCAAATGCAGTTTATACACAGAGCTAACAGAAACCCAAATCACTTTACCTTGAAATATTTCTGTAATGGGCCTGCAGTGTGTAATAATATATGATAACGTAAATATGGTCGGTGGCAGGTTTACAGAACAAAATATATTAGAAAAAAATAAAACACTGAACAGATTTCAGCTTCAGTGAATAAAAAATAAAAAAGTGGAAGTCAAACAGAAATTTCAGTATATTTTTTTTAATGGGAGTCAATGGTACTGCTGTTGACTTCCATTCCAAATGCATTTTTGATAGGAGCGATAAGTGTTTGTAGCTGCACACACTTACATGCACACACACTCACACACATTAAATCCTACTCACACACGTCAACAACACTATCACAGCCCCAATACACACAAAAATAGTTTTAGCTTGAAATATTTATGGAGTCTGCCTACTGTGAGTAATAATGTATGCAAATGTAAATATGATGCTGACAATGGTAGATTTACAGTGCATAGGAAAATATCTCAACCCAGTAAAAAACAATAAAACATGAACATTTGAATGGATTTTAACACTAGGGAATAAAAAAATTACTAAACTTAGAAATCAAATTGCAATTCCAGTGAATTAAAAAAAAATTTATTTTGAATGGGAGTCAATGGCACAAAAGATGACAAAGCGACACAGATGTAACTATTTAGGGTAAAAATCATAGTAAAGACTTGGAAAAAAACACAAAAAAAATTTTTTTCATGTCAAAATACACAAATTGGCCAAATCTTATGCTGTGTGAAGCAACACAGCCAAAGATATGCCAAAATAAAATAAAAATAAAAAAATGTCTGGGGTCACTAGGAGGGTTAAATGGAGATCTTGGGAAGAAGAATATTGAAGCTCCCAAAGTCAGATAACTTCCATTGTGTGGTTGTTTTCTCTTTATCCCGACTCATTTTTGTTGTATTTGGCATTGCTTCTTTGCAAAATCTATCCTCCTGCACAATGAACCTACAAGTCTGCAAACTGCAGCAGGATTTTGTATAAAACAGTACAGAGCAGGGTTAAGTGTGACTCTAGCTCGCGGCCATCACCGGAAGTCCCTGCAGATTTACTTTTCATTTGATCAGGTTTGTTATTCCATAAACATTTGAACATTTTTGGTTCAAAATGTTTAAAAAATGTTGCATCAGGTGAGGGAAGGATGATAAGTAAATAAACAAACTGAGGAATTATTAAGGAGTTCATTAAAGTGACCTTTCCTTGTAAAGTTAGAGATTTTCCTCTCCAAGGCTGCAAAATTCTATCTACCTTTTCCATTTTTTATAGTAATTATATTTAACAATGTTTGTAAATGATGTGGTTTGTGAATTCCTAAAGTATCCACAGAAGCATTTGTCCATCTAACTGGTAAATAAACTGATGCTCTGTGATCTTGTAATGAAATGTAAATAATTGAATTATTATGCAAACTGTGTCTAGAGTTGATTCTGTAAATTCAGACGGAAACAGCTTTGTAAGAATGAAAGTGCTACAATCCTTCTGTTAAAAAGAGGCAGATAATATAAGATTACTCTTCTTTCTGCTCCTTTTCATTGATTTTTCATTTTGCTGATATGTATTTTCTTACTTTTTCTTTTAAATTATGAATGAAATAAAATAAATGAATAAAAATAAAGATGGACTGGAGCAGCAGCAGCTCTGATGTCCTCGGTGTAAACGGAAGCTTTTAAACAGACGCTCGTAAAACAAGCTGCTAACGGGACGTCCCGCTGTAAATTCAGGGTAACAAGCTGAGTGTAGATAAAAGTAAACATGATGTTGTTGTTTCCTGACCTGAGCTGTTCCAGTTTACAGTGAGGACTCTTCAGTCCAACAGACAACATCTCCAGCCCTGAGTCCTTCAAGTCGTTGTTACTGAGGTCCAGGACTCTCAGACTAGAGGACTGGGAGCTGAGGACTGAGGACAGAGCTTCACAGCTTCTCTCTGACAGGTTACAGCTGCTCAGTCTGGAGGAGCAGACAGGAGCACAACACAGATTACATCAGGACACACAAATGACACAAAGTTAAACTGCATATGACAGGTTTTCATTTTTATCATTAATAATAATAAATAATAATAATAATAACACAGTCACAGTGACACATTCATAATGAATCTGCTGTGATAATACTCGTGTAAAGGATTAATGTAAGTTTTACAGCACCATTTGTCAGTTTTATACAGACAAAGTCCAAATTTGAGCTTTCTCTCTGGAAACTGTGCCTTTCTCTAAACCTCTGGATCTGACGCAGACAGAGGGGGAAGTAGAACTCCAGCTCCAGTTTAGGACTGGACTCTGGACTTGGATCAGGACAGTGGCAGTGGTCTTTCCCAGGAGCTGACAGCTCCATAAATGCACACAACAAGCCCTGCAGCCCGGCTGTGGATCTAAACCAGTTCAGGCTTTAGAGAGAGACTGAGCTGGACCACAGAGACATGCTAACGTTAGCTCAGCAGGCTCGGGACAGGCTCCTGTCCTCTGTGTGGACTTCAACACAAAAACACAAAAATAACAGTGAAAAAACCTTTGTTCTGTTTGTTTAATATCTAGATTTTACCATAACATGGTGAGGTGATCGTGACGCCCACAAACAGCAGAGTCAGGGGCCCCACAGCTCCACTCATGTATCACAGAGACACGCTGTCCTCATTCATTCTGACCCAAATCCATTTCTCTCCTGTGATCATTGTTTCTTATTATATTCTCTTGGTCTCTCTCAGGTCAGACAGACTCAGAATGACCTGGCTGTGGTCCGTCTTTTATTTATGGAAAGACATTTTTCAGTTTCGTCCATGGTTCCTTGTGTAGTGGTGTGTGGGCGGCATAGTGGTTAGCACTCCTGCCTCACAGCAAGAAGGTCCCAGGGTTCAATTCCTGGACCGGGGTGGGTCCTTTCTGTGTGGAGTTTGCATGTTCTCCCTGTGCCTGCGTAGGTTTCACCTACCACTAAAAACCTGTAAAATAGGTCCCCCATGGGGCCAGGACTCCCCTGCAAAAGAGATTCTGAATCTCAGTGGGACTTTCCTGGTTAAATAAAGGTCAAATAAAGTAATAAACAGTATAACTGTACAGCTGTAGCTTGTTTCTCTGATCTCACAGCTGTTCTCAATGTAGAGTAAAATTTCTCACAAAAATGTCTCCTGGCTCCAAACTCGAGGTTATTAAATACTAATTTTCATCCTTAAATACTATGATTTTCCCTATGCTTTTTTAAAATGGGTCGTCCAACCCTTCATCTGCAAAGTTAAATGTCTTATGCTGGGGACACACTACACGATTTTCCCAGTTGTTACAGATTCTGTAAAGACTAGGAGCACACACTAACCGACTGGTTACATCAGATTTTGTTCTGACGACTGAAAGACTGGGGCTCACACATTTAACGACTGCGCCTTTAAGGGATCACACACTACAAGATCTGTTGAGGCCGCAACTGTTGCCAACCAAACGCAACAAACTAACACGGGGAACTCGCAAGAACGAAAAGGTAAACAAACATGGACGTGACCCGGCTCGCTGTTGCTCTTGTGTGCACAGTTATCGGTGCAGAAAAAAAGAAAAAACGGCTGTGGGTCAAGTCGTGGAAGAGTCAACGTGGGCTGTACTTACTGCAGAAGGAGCTGGAGGTGAGTGACTTATGGAAATACTTTTAGAAAAATAAGCATAGGCTAATTAATGTTACGTTAACTAGCCTACGGCTTGTCTACAATAACGGTAATAACGGTAGTAAATACAAAATGTCACGATGTTTACTGTTTTTCATTGGCTGCTGGACACCACGTGTTTGCATTTGGATCTGTAAACAGCCCACACTACAGGAGCGTGCCAGAGTCGCCTTTAAAATTCAAACATGTTTGATTGCTTGTGACTGACGTTTTTGCGCTGCTTTAAGTCTTTGAACATCACACACTAACGGATTTCATGGCTGACTGGTGATTACGATTCCCTGCAGCTAGTGTTGACTGGTACAGACTCAGAGCAACTGTGAATCGTTAAAAAATCAGGCAAAAAAATCGTGTAGTGTGTCCCCAGCTTTAAATGTTTCAGGCTTTTGCCTCCTGCTCACCAACCTAAAATACTGATGTGCTTAAAAACTGAAACTTCTTCTGTTTTCTTCTTTATATCATGTTGCTTTTATAAAGTTCCCATGATCATGAAGTGAATGTAGAAGTCAGGTCACATGACATTTTTTATGAGCTTGGTTGGTTTGATGGACTGATGAGGACAGAGAGACAGGAGTAAGTCTGTGTGTTTTCTAGTGTTTTACAGACGTGTTCAGTCTTTACACTGGACTCTTGTTCATGGCTCTGAACTTACCCTGTCCCACTGAGGTTTGGTAAAGTCTATGATAAACAGAGGTTTGTCTGAGTCAGAGCCTGGGACTGTTTCTGGGTCAGATGTTTGATCATTTAGAGCGCAGCAGCTTTACATTAGAGACAGATACTTTATTGATCCTGAAGGAAATTCAGGTGAGTTCTCCGTTTTTCTCTGTTTCAGTCACATGACCTCCACAGGATCCTGACAGCTTCAGGAGATAAAAGGCTGATGATGGATTTCACTGGGTTTCTGAGGCAGTGATCATCGTCTTTTAGCTTTCTTTAGATTCTGATGGGAACTTTTTTGTTGTTTGTTTTTAATTTGATATTTGATCATTCATAAGAATTATGTTGTGAAAGTATACTGTATATAAGAAACAAACTTCAAAAGGAAAACTGCTGAAGACAAATGAAACACAGTCAAACCTGAGCTGTTCCAGTTTACAGTGAGGACTCTTCAGTCCAACAGACAACATCTCCAGCCCTGAGTCCTTCAAGTCGTTGTTACTGAGGTCCAGGACTCTCAGACTAGAGGACTGGGAGCTGAGGACTGAGGACAGAGCTTCACAGCTTCTCTCTGACAGGTTACAGCTGTTCAGTCTGGGGAGAAAAGATGGTTCAGATGAGGTTTATTAAAATTATTCTCTTTAAAACCAACCATACTCACACAGCTTTGTTGGAGGCTTTGACCACTGGCAGCAGCCTCAGGAGAGCCTCCTCTGAAGCAGAGTATTTCTTCAGCTCAAACACATCCAGATCTTCTTCTGATGACAGTAAGATGAAGGCCAGAGCTGACCACTGAGCAGGAGAGAGTCCACCTTCAGACAGACGTCCTGAACTCAGGTACTGTTGGATCTGCTCTACCAGAGAACGGTCATTCAGTTCATTCAGACAGTGGAGCAGGTTGATGCTTCTCTCTGCAGACACATCCTCACTCATCTTCTTCTTGATGTGCTCAGCTGTTTTCTGATTGGTCTGGGAGCTACTTCCTGTCTGTGTCAGCAGACCTTGTAGAAGGCTCTGATTGGTCGGCAGTGAAAGACCCAGGAGGAAGCGGAGGAACAAGTCCAGGTGTCCATTTGGACTCTGTAAGGCCTGGTCCACAGCTGTCTGGTGAAGAAGCAGTAGGTCAGGTTTACCTTTAAATAGTTTGCTGATGAAGGATGTTTGTTGTTTCTCTAGAAGCAGATTGTTCCCAGTCCTGACAAAGGTCTGATGGACGTGAAGAGCAGCCAGAAACTCCTGGACACTCAGATGGATGAAGCAGTAAACCTTGTCCTGGTACAGGCCTGGCTCCTCTCTAAAGACCTGTGTGAACACTCCAGAGTACACTGAGGCCGCTGTGGGCTCCAGGCCACACTCGCTCAGGTCTGACTCGTAGAAGATCAGGTTTCCTTTCTGCAGCTGCTCAAAGGCCAGTTTTCCCAGAGACTCCACCATCTTCCTGGTCTCTGGACTCCAGTGTGGGTCTGTCTCAGATCCTCCTTCATACTTGATGTTCTTGACTTTGGCCTGAACCACCAGGAAGTGGATGTACATCTGAGTCAGGGTCTTGGGCAGCTCTCCTCTCTCTCTGGTTTTCAACACATGCTCCAGGACTGTGGAGAGGATCCAGCAGAAGACTGGCATGTGGCACATGATGTGGAGGCTTCGGGACGTCCTGATGTGGGAGATGATTATGTGGGTCTCATCTCTGAACCTGTTCCTGAAGTACTGCTCCTTCTGTGGGTCAGTGAACCCTCTGACCTCTGTCACCACAGAAACACACTCAGCAGGGACCTGATTGACTGCCGCAGGTCGTGTGGTTATCCAGAGGCGAGCGGAGGGAAGCAGGGTCCCCCTGATGAGGTTTACCAGCAGCACATCCACTGAGCTGGACTCTGTGGTGTCAGTCAGGGCCTTGGTTTTGGTGAAGTCCAGAGGAAGTCTGCACTCGTCCAGACCGTCAAAGATGAAGACCACCTGGAGGTCTTCAAAGCTGCAGAGTTCTGCTTCTGTTTCACTAAAGAAGTGATGAACAAGTTGCACCAAGCTGAAGCTTCTCTCTTTCAGCACATTGAGTGCTCTGAAAGTGAACGGGAACAGCAGCTGTATGTCCTGGTTGGCTTTGCCTTCAGCCCAGTCCAGACTGAACTTCTGAGTGAGCACTGTTTTCCCGATGCCAGCCACTCCCTTTGTCAGCACTGTTCTGATTGGTCCATGTGTGTCAGCTGGGCCTTTGAAGATGTCTTCACATGTGATGGCTGTCTCTGGTCTGCCTGGTTTCCTGGAGGCTGTTTCGATCTGTCTGACCTCATGTTCCTGGTTGACCTCTGAAGGCCCTCCCTCTGTTATGTAGAGCTCTGTGTAGATCTGGTTCAGAAGGGTGGGGTTTCCTGCTTTAGCGATGCCCTCAAACACACACTGACACTTCTGCTGCAGGTTAGACTTCAGTTTACTCTGACAAACTGCAACATTACTCCCTGAATGAAGACAACAGATAAAGCCATGAGTCTCAGAGAATATAAAATGACTGTGAGCACCTTGTTAAATGTGTTAAATGGTCCTACTGCTCCACAGACGCTCAGCCAGCTCCTTCTGCTTCATCCTCCTCAGGAAGTTCAGTGTGATCTTCAGAAAAGCCTCACTGCTGCTCCTGTGCTCTTCATCCTCATCCTTCAGAGGCTCTAAGCATTCTGGGTAATCTGTATTCAGAACCATGTGGAGCTTCTTCAGCTCCTTCTTGACAAAAGTGAAGATATCCTCCTCCAGAAGCTGAACAGATACATTATAAACAACACAAATGCAGTCAGTGGTCAGATCTGTGTAAAACAAGTTCTCATTCATCTGAACATTTCCAAACTTTAGTAAATGACAGACCATAAATATGGAGTCCAGCTGTGTCTGATGTTGCTGATCCACTGGAGACCTCTGAACCCTGCTGCTCTATTCTGTGGATGAGACCATTCACACTCAAATAACATCAATTTACTTTTTAATATAAATCTAATCTACTACTACTATTAATGGATTTATGTTGTGCTTTCTGAGCTTCTAAAACTCTTTATTTTTTACACAGATTTATGGGGAACTGTTCAACCATCAGGGATTGAGACCTGCTGTTCTGATCATTTCAGCTTAAACCTCCGTCACTACAAAGCAGTCAGCTCATTTATCTGTAAGGCTAGTGTTGCTATTAGCTGTGCTAAATAGGCATTTTATGCTCTGTTCAGCCCCACCCGTTGCCAGCAGGGGGCGACAGACTCCTAATCCAAGCATTCTCTGTAGAGTCACAGTAACAGCTCCCAACAGAGGAGGTTTTCTACAGATACATTATTTTAAAATCTAAAATGTAAAATACTAATGCAAAGAAGTCCCAGAATATTTCAAACATCATGAAAAAGTAGACTATAGGACATTTAAAACGGCACAGCTTACTTTGAGGGATTTTGTTTGAAATCTAAGTAAAGAGGCATGGACTCGTCACTTTTGAAGGACACACAACTTGGCTCAGGTTCAGAGAGCTCTGGTCTCTGATGGATCCTTGAACACAAACAGAAGAGGAAATTATTATCATATCATAAAAATAATAACATCTAAATGATTTGTTTTGACTATTTTTGACTAATTAAAATCTTACACAAACCTTTGTTTAAAATCAATAAAGAATTCAATAGATTCATCACTTTTACAGGATTCAAAGCTGGGTCCAGGTCTGTGGGTAAAACTGTTTGAGTAAAGTATTCAGAGATATTTTAATAGCACTGAGATCAAAGCTTACGGCTCAGTTTTAAATGTAGTTGGTTCTCTCATAGACCGGTCACTCCTGAAGGACTCACAGCTGGGGCCTGGTTCAGACTCTGGTTTGTGGTGGATCCTGGTTCATTAAATAAAGGTCAAACATATATTCATTTACAGGGTTTTGGCTTTTTTGTGTGCTTTGGTGTTCAAACAATGGAACTTACTTTGAGGAATGTTGTTTAAAATCTATAAAAAACTCTATGGAGTCATCACTTCTGCAGGAGAGCCCTCTGGTCCCAGGAGCAGGTCTGTGGACACAGATGGTGCAGTGGTTTTAGTGCTGAGCTCTGACCTGGAGAACAGTGGTGGACCGTAACAGATCCTCATCTCACCTCTGAGCTTTGGGGCTGTCAGTGGTTTTAGAGGGAGGGGCCCCGTCCTCTCTGTGCTCTCTCTGATCCATGCTCAGTCCAGAGACCTACAGAATGACCCTATCTGACGCTCAGATGGTTGATGATGCTACAATAATTCATTCCCAGCAGCAGCACATGTCAGAGTTATGGACTAATGACTGTAATAAGATGAAAATCAGGTGCTACCTGTAGTTTGACACTGGCAGGATACACAAGGATTCAGCTGAGGGCCTGTTAATACTGAAGACTATAGGCAGGACCTTGTTCTTCCTCCCAAAAGCCCAACCCCTCGTCCTCGCCGTGGGAGGTGGAAACAGGAGGGGTCTGCTGGGACAGGACAAGTATGGTTTGGGTCTACAGACTCATGGGTCGCTACAGAAAACAAAAACAGATTAGACCACATTAGAAGCAACCAAACAGTGTAAACCAGAACTGGATTAGTTCTGGAGCCAAACCCAGGATTTAACCAGGACTACTACCAAGTCATCAACACTAACTGCATTAATAAGAAGGAAAACATGAAAAGGCACAATTTATTTTGAGTTACCAACAAACAAGGCTAAAGTTAGGCACAAAATGATGTTAATGTCCAAGGTTTAAAACAGTTATTTTATCAGTAAAAGTGAAGACAGGACACTTTGTAAAATGTAGTATTAGAGATTTAGTAGAGATGCTGTTTGTGGTTTGAATAAGTTTTTTAGGACTGCTCTGTAACCACAACAATGTTCTTTAAATAAATCCTCATGCACTGACACACATCATATCTGCCCTACACTGCCCTCTGGAGCCACAGGCCAGTCACTGCAATTAAACACACAAAACTAAAACAGCACAGGAGGAAAATCATGAGGCAGGCCCTAACCACCATTAAAAACCAGAATAATAAATCCTACATTAAAAACAGCAAGTCCACATCTGGATTAAATAAGATTAAATAAAGTATAAAAAGGCAGCTCCAAACTAAAGTTGGTCTACATCAATTCAATCAGATCAGAAAAGTCAGAAATGAACTCAGGACTAAACTTGACTTTAATGAGCACCAACAGCTGGTAAACATGTTCATCATATTGATTAAAGTCATTCAAAACCTCATCAAACTAAGATTAAACTCCAGATATACAGAGGCTAGAACCAGGAAATAAACCAGGACTAACTCAGAACCAAACTAAATCTGGACTAAACCAAAACTAAACCAGGTGACTTTATTTTTACTCACAAACAATGAACACACTGTTAAAGCCAGATGAACATTTCAACCAACAGCTTTTCTTTTTTTAATGCAAATGACTATAAGCCCAACACACACCAGTCTCAGCACTTGAAAAGGCTTTAACATGAACAACGTGGAGTTTAAAATATGTGTTTTAACGTTTAATAACTGGACAAAATGATAGAAGTGGGCCCAGGCTGTGTGAGGAGAACATTTCAGTCGGGCCAAGTGGAATAGGCCCTGCCCTAAACTGTTTCTACTGATCACAGCCAGGGATAAAACCTGCAGCTCACGTCCACACTGCAGGATAAAGTGGACCAATGTCACTTTATGTGGACCAGAAATTAAAATTAAAATAACTGTGAGAGCCAGAAACAAATACATCCCCCATACTGTACAAAGAGTTAAGAGACAAAAAAAAATCCAATGCTCTGTATTGTACAGTTAGATCCATAAATATTTGGACACGGACATAGGATTTATTATTTTAGCCTTTTTTACTAAAACATATTCAAAGTACAGTTATATAATTAATATGTGCTTAAAGTGCAGACTCTCAGCTGTAATTTGAGAGTATTATAGCCTCAAAAGTAATTGGACAGTTGCTTCAAAAGCTATTTCTTGAGCTGCCTGGGCTTTTCCCTCAGTAATCCATCATAAACTGAGCAGGTAAAAGGTCTGGACTTGGTTCCAGGTGTTACATTTGTATTTGAAAGTTATTTCTGTGAAATCAGAACATACAGTAACTCAATGGAAGTGAACCAGACCATCCTTAGACTGAATCAAAAAATGGTGAAAATCCCTTCACAACATCTACCTTAGAGCAGGACACTCTCCAGGGAGTAGGTCTATCAGAGTCTAGGTCCACCATAACCAGAAGGCTTCATGAGAGAAAATACAGAGTTCACCACAAGCTGCAGACTTCATCAGCCTCAACAACAGAAAGAACACATGAGACTTGGCCAACAGCACCTAAAGAAGCCAGACTCAGACCTGTACCGGACTCAGACCTGGACCGGACTCAGACCTGGACCAGACTCAGACCTGGACCGGACTCAGACCTGTCCCAGACTCTGCTGCTGCGAGGAGCCATCAAGGCTGTGGAGGCTCACAGGCTGAACAAGAGGATCAGGAAGGCAGTTAGAGGAGATAAAGGACAGATCAGAACAGCACGTTATAATAACAGAGAGGACACTGTCAGTCTACAAAAGAGTTCAGATTAATGTGGATTCATCAGAGCAGGGTTTAAACAAAAAGAGGTGACAGTGAAATAAAACCCTGACACTATTCCATCCACTGATGCTGTCTGGACCTGTCCTGGAACTGGACTCTGGAGTCTGCCTGTGGACTTGGATCCTGACTCTGGTCCTGTGTACGTTTCTGTCTTTATGCGTCTAACTGTTCTGGACACATCTTCAACATCACTTCTGTGATTCTCCCTGAGGTTTATTTCCTTTTTATTCCTAACCTGGATGGATAAACCCACTGCCCACAGCATCATGGAAACGGTTCATGCACAGATTCAAATGTGAGCTGTTTCCTAACGAGGCCCAATAATGAATATGAATTATTAACCTTTATCAGCCTCTGGAGGATCACAGTCCAACGTCTTCACTGTAAACACACCCATAAAACTATAAGATTTTATTGTTTTACACAAGTTTATTTGAGGTCAGAGTCTGAATGGCTTAAGAGAGTTGAGACTCACCAAATCTTTACAATGAATGTGTTTTTTCAAATGTCCAGATCTCATTGGAATAATGTCTATAATTTAAAATATTGTGTTTTGTAATGACCTGGTTATAGATGAACAGAATAACACAGACATTCTTCTGTTTTTAGATGAATGACTCAGGTGTAAAGGGAATATGTGTTTTGAATTTTGACCCTCAGTGGCTGCTGTAGTTTTAGACACTGTGCCATTTTCACATAAACCCTGGCCTGGTTAAACCTGGTCACTTTCTCAGTGAAGTGGGTCTTTATCCCATCCATTCACACCACTTACACTGAGCTGGATCCTACTGACCAATCACAAACATTCATCTAAAATGAGACGGACATGCACATGGTTGTTTCTCATGATTTTCACGTTGTGTCAGTTCAAAAAATAATAATTCTGTGTTTATTGGTGCTGGCTCTGTTTTCTGATTGGTAAAGGTGAGTAATGCAGGTTTAATAGTGTTGATTTGTTGAGTTTAATCAGATCAGACGGGTTGGAAGATTAGGTATGTCTCTGTGAAAATGCTGGAATTGTAAATAATTTCTTGAAATGTCCTGACAGCCCTTTTTCTTAAGTTTATTTTTTTGATGGCATTAAAGCCACAAGCTAAGACATTTAACTGGACTTGTGTCTGAGTTTAGAGCACAAGAGAAAACCAAACTGCTGTTGTGTTCACAGCGTTCTCTCAGATTACACACGAGCAGACTACAGCACTATTTTACACATGATATACAAGACTTAACAAACATTTTGAGTAAAAATAAATTATATTAGTTTTTATGGTAGTAATAAATTTGTAGCTTTGTAGCTTTCCCACTGATTAGTTGTAGGGTCATAAGTTATTTCAATGTATCACAAAATTAAAGTATGCATTTGCAACTGGGATGTGACTGTGTTGTAAATTAATTAACATTTAAACTGTATGATATTAAAGTATAAAATATAACTGAGATTTTTTTTCTTTTCTGCAATACCAATGAAAGGGTTGGACAATGGCAATAAAGGCAATTATTTATTATCTACTCACATGCTGCAGCATTATTTTTGACAATTACACAAGATACCAGACTTAGATAAAACAAAATATTCAAGTCTCAACAAAGACATTTATTTGGTTTTGGCCTCCTTGTTGTTCCTGTCTTTTACTGTTTAAATAAAGAATCATGGAGCCTACATCAAAAACATTTCCCTGTATCTATAAGACAACAGCTCTACTCTTGAACCACACCTAACCTGAAGTCCCCACTGATCTGAGGAGGTGCAGGAGGGGGGCTGCAGAGTGAAGCACTGAGCAGAATCAAACTACAGCAGATGTTGTATGGATGGAGAGAGTGGAGTGTTCTCTGTAGATGTGTGCTGCTGCTGCGAGGAGCCATCAAGGCTGTGGAGGCTCACAGGCTGAACAAGAGGATCAGGAAGGCAGTTAGAGGAGATAAAGGATGGATCAGAACAGCACGTTATAATAACAGAGAGGACACTGTCAGTCTACAAAAGAGTTCAGATTAATGTGGATTCATCAGAGCAGGGATTAAACAGAAAGAGGTGACAGTGAAATAAAACCCTGACACTATTCCATCCACTGATGCTGTCTGGACCTGTGCCTGCAACTGGACTCTGGAGTCTGCCTGTGGACTTGGATCCTGACTCTGGTCCTGTGTACGTTTCTGTCTTTATGTGTCTAACTGTTTTCCCTTTTTTCCCTCTTACCCTGGATGGATAAACCCACTGCCCACAGCATCATGGAAATGGTTCATGCACAGATTCAAATGTGAGCTGTTTCCTAACGAGGCCCAATAATGAATATGAATTATTAACCTTTATCAGCCTCTGGAGGGTCACAGTCCAACGTCTTCACTGTAAACACAAACATAAAACTATAAGATTTTATTGTTTTACATAAATTTATCTGAGGTCAGGGTCTGAACGGCTTACAAATCAGCTCAACAAATCAGTCCCTCCAGGATTTCACAAGCAATTTTTGTGATTGTTATAATTTATAATGATGTGTGCAGCTGACCTCTTGTCCAGGTCGCCCTTGGAAAAGAGATCTTGATCTCAATGGGTCTTTTATCTGGTAAATAAAGGCTAATAAATAAGTTGTTGTAGGCTAAAATGCCTGATTTTGCATGGGATTTTCTTAAAAGTTGTGCTAAAATTATTATTTTTTTGTCTATAATTCACAGGTAAAAAGAACCAGAAGTATTAAAATGCACTGTTATTTGAGTTTTTCTTTAAAATATTTGCTAGAATTAAAAACACTAACAAAATCTTTTTAAACATATATGAGGTGGTAATTAATCTAATTAAAAATACCTGTATTTGAATAGATGTAGAATACGTGTTTTTTTGTTTTTGTTTTTTTTTTTAATGATAGGCTATTGCTATGTTATTAGGTTATTTTTTGGGCTTTAGGCCTATACACTGCCTCTGATTCTGATTCTGTTCCACTCATCTTCTCTGGTGAGTTCTCTGTTGTGTGCTGTAGCCTACATCTCTGAAAAACAGAGGAAGTTTGCTGTGCTGTAGGTTTTCAGGAGGGTTATTGGCCTGCAACATTAACGTTTAAAGAAAACTTATTTAGACAAAACTTCAGTGTTGTCTAAACATGCTGTCCATTCAACTTTTGAGGCAATTAATAACTACAGTGTCACCATGGCAACGCAGATGGGCTTTTCACAGTGACACCTGACAAACAAGAAAGTACCGTGTTGGTCTCCTCCTTCAGTCACATCCACACACGCTGCTGCTGGTGACCTGTGACCTCAGGGCTGTGCGCTCGACCTCAGCACCACACCTCTGTCCCAGTTTGTCTGTGGCTCACCTCTGGCGTGCGTTACCAGAGCACTGCTGCTGAGAGAGAGAGGAACTGCTCTGCTTGGAACAGGGGACAGCCCACAGAGAGTGGGAAGTGCAGCAAAATACAGTTTTATAGGAAAACCTCAGTGATAATTGGCCAAAGTTGCAGAAAAATTGTGGAGTTTGGACAAAGTTGCAGGGTTGCACTGAATTTGCGGGGTTTGCCTAATTTTAAAAGTTGCAATCGCAGCATCGCAAAATCCTGGAGGGACTTGTGTTTTTTCAAATGTCCAGATCTCATTGGAATAATGTGTATCGTCTTGTCTATGATTTAAAATATTGTGTTTTGTAATGACCTGGTTATAGATGAACAGAATAACACAGACATTCTTCTGGTTTTAGACGAATGACTCAGGTGTAAAGGGAATATGTGTTTTGAATTTTGACCCTCAGTGGCTGCTGTACTTTTAGACACTGTGCCCTCTTCACATAAACCCTGGCCTGGTTAAACCTGGTCACTTTCTCAGTGAAGTGGGTCTTTATCCCATCCATTCACACCACTTACACTGAGCTGGATCCTACAGACCAATCACAAACATTCATCTAAAATGAGACAGACATGCAAATGGTTGTTTCTCATGTTGTTCCATAAAATAATTAGTCTGTGCATATTGGTACTGGCTCTGTTATTTGCTTGGTAAGGGCAATTTAGGCAGTTTAAAGGTCTTGATTTGCTCAGTTTAATTGGATCAGACTGGTTAGAAGATTATGTATGTCTATAAAAATGCTGGAATTGTGAATAAAGTACTGTCCTGAATTATCAGTTTTAAAACACGGTAACCTAGGATTTGAGATAAGTTTAATGTTTTTTAATGCATTAAAACAAGCTAAGACATTTAACTGGATCAAACTGCTGTTGTGTTCACAGTGTTCTCTCAGATTACATACAATCATGCTACAGCACTGTTTTACACATGATATACAAGACTTAAACATTTTGAGTAATAATAAATGATTTTAGTTTTTATGGTAGTGATAAATTGTTTTAGCTTTGGCTCACAGGCTGAACAAGAGGATCAGGAAGGCAGTTAGAGGAGATAAAGGATGGATCAGAACAGCACGTTATAATAACAGAGAGGACACTGTCAGTCTACAAAAGAGTTCAGATTAATGTGGATTCATCAGAGCAGGGTTTAAACAGAAAGAGGTGACAGTGAAATAAAACCCTGACACTATTCCATCCACTGATGCTGTCTGGACCTGTCCTGGAACTGGACTCTGGAGTCTGTCTGTGGACTTGGATCCTGACTCTGGTCCTGTGTACGTTTCTGTCTTTATGCGTCTAACTGTTTTCCCTTTTTTCCCTCTAACCTGGATGGATAAACCCACTGCCCACAGCATCATGGAAACGGTTCATGCACAGATTCAAATGTGAGCTGTTTCCTAACGAGGCCCAATAATGAATATGAATTATTAACCTTTATCAGTCTCTGGAGGATCACAGTCCAACGTCTTCACTGTAAACACACCCATAAAACTATAAGATTTTATTGTTTTACACAAGTTTATCTGAGGTCAGTGTGCGAATGGGAGAGACTCAAGACTCAACAAGAGCTTACAGTGAACTGTCTCACATGATCACAAAGCTGGGTTTAGTCTACAGCCTTTTATATGTCATTAAAAACACAAATCTCATCAATATTAGGCTCATGTGAAAAACACAAAAGTCTGATTCAACTCTAGTCCACAGAAATCCTCCTGAGAGCAACAAACTACACTAGAAAACCTGCAGACGATGTCGTAAAAATAGCCTAGAAATAAAATTAAATCTACAAAGACACAGCGCAGCTCCCTCTGACCTTCTCTGTTCTTCTCCATAAACATCCTCAAAGCAAACTCTGCATCTGTGGAACTCTTTCTTACCATGAAACCATTCTGCTGCTCACAAACGCTCACTTCTGCCTTTAGCCTATAGCTCCCACTGCTCTTTCCCATAACTCCAGTGTATGGCTCATCAGTGCACAATAAGTAATATAAACTCAAATATCTAGTATCAGATAAAGAATAAGTAATCAAAGGTAGCTCTGTCCACTTTTACCACTAACTCTGTGCTCTTCTGTGGCATGAAAACCATAGAGCTGCTGACTTTAGCCTTTAGCCTAGCTTCCACTCTGACCATACAAATCCCTGAATCCTGAATCTTGAGTTTAAATCAGTGGTAGGTGAACTCACCGGAGCTGGGGCCCTCTGGAGCGGTGTGTTTGGACCCAAAGCCGTGGCCCTTGTCACAGTGAGCTCCTCCTCAGCTGCTGCTCCTCCTGAGTCTGTCCCGTGTGTGTGGCTCTCAAAAGAAGTGCTGTGGAGGGAGGAGCTGCAGCAGTCCTGACCTGCCCGACCAGGCTCAAAGAGCAGCTCAGCGTCATGTGACTTTACAATAATCATAAAAGTGAATATGAGAGACGACGGCAGCTCTGTGTCTGTTGGAACAGGGAGAGTCTGAGGACAGAGGCAGTGTCTGCTACAGTCTGTGAAGCCCTGTGAGGAAACTGTGGGTGTGATATTGGGCTGAACAAAAACACTGCACATGTATTGTCTTATCAGTCTTTGAATGAATGTGTGGACAAGTGATAAAGCATATTATTGGCCAAATAACAATCATAAGTCGCTCACAGTAGAAATCGAGGTTATTAATTGCCATCCAGGTCTTTATGTCTCTCACACAGGCGCTAAGTTTCTCTTTGCGGTCATTCTGATCAGGTTTAATTGATAAATACAACTGTGTATCGTCTGCGTAACAGTGAAAATTAATGCCATGTTTTGTGATTATGTTTCCTAAAGGCAGCATGTAAAGCATGAACAGAATGGGTCCAAGTACTGAGCCTTGAGGCACTCCATAGCTAACTTTACTGCACTGTGAGGAATGTTCATTTACACTGACAAACTGGTACCTATCAGATAAGTAGGATTTAAACCAGCAGAGGGCGGTTCCTCTGACCCCTATGTCACAGTCTAATCTCTGGAGTAAGATGCTGTGGTCAATGGTGTCAAAGGCTGCACTGAGATCTAACAGAACCAGGACTGAGACCAGTCCATTGTCTGAACTTAATACTAAGTCATTTGCATCTATAATGCAGTTTCTGTGCTATGGTTAGGACTAACAGAAATGAATATTACCCTAATATGTCAACTTTAAATTGTAATTCTGATTTCATTTAATTAAATTAGATGGCAGCTTGGCATCACAAGCAGATTGAATCCTGTTTGTGATGAAGGAATTGTTGAATTTCTCAAGAACTGATGAAATCAGTTGGATTTGGTTTTATGGTTTTCTTCAACAGGTTAGGTTTATTCAGATCAACACTGGACCTCCACAGTAACTTAGTCTAAATATTGTCTATTGTGTCCAATTTAAGGTCACAGACCAAATCTTACAACTTGTTTAGGCAGGCCTTAAAAGTGTCATACTACATACTATAAGTCATACATGAAACAATTAGTGTAAATTTAGGTTTTGATCCAGAAATATTAGGCTGTACTAAAATTCCTAATCTATCTATAAAAACATAATAAAGGATCAAAAAGAGTATTGAAACATATATGTGTTTATTCATAACCTTTCCAATCTCAAATTGACAAACATTTTTATATTAGAGAGACATTCCGGTATTTATTAAAAATGTCTGAGTTGACTTTCATTTTTGTTTTATCCATAATTTTATTGTATTATTTTATTGTCTTGTGATCTTTAAGTAGTACTTGTGTGTTATTGTTATTATTGTTAATATTTCAAATGTGTGCAGCTCTATGACCAACCTTGTTGTTATTTTAATTTGCTTTACAAACAAAATGGATTGGAGCTAATGACAAAGGTTCAAGTTATTGCAGACGTTTAGCGAAGCACAGTCTAAATAAGACTAAACGATGGACCAAAACTAACATGGCAAAAGCCAGATTGATATAATGTTGGCAGAGTTGTTAACGTTATATCAATCTGGAATGGCTCCCGTTGAAAATGTTTGTGAAGGGGCGAGACATTCAGTAAACTACATGGAGGAGAATGGATAAAGCACCAGCTTTATTACTAAACAACAAACTGCTACGACAGTAAAACAACACAATAAAGACGCTGTTAGAAGACTTTTGCTGTTTGGTAAATGTAGAGCAACATACCTTACATTTTTCCACGTCACCAAATTGTTAACAAGTATTGCTAAAAAGCTTGTTGTTGGCAAATCTAAAACCTGCCCACTCACAGCAGTACTGCCACGCCATTTGTCCGGCTGCCACCAGCTTAAACCCATATGGATCAGCGGGAGCCTGACAAGATGGATTTCGTGAATTTGTGAACTCTCTTTTACCCTGCACTTAAGTCAAGTCTGTAACAGGTCTAACTGAACCTAAAACCTGGACTAACTCATGTCGAGAGTCAGGAAATGTTGGCAGTCTCTATGGATACATCAGCTTCTCGTTCGCCGCTGTGTTTTTCTTCCCTGCAGCTGCCCAAAAGTACGACCAAGAAGACCAGGAAGAAGATGTGGCTACCCACTGTGGTGGATGCTCTGTCAACAGAGGACATGAATAAGGACAAGGTGAGAAGTGTGGGGGAAGGACAGGGGGACAGAGGGGAGGACAGAGCTGAGGACAGATAAGATCTGGGTGGGCTGGGACTGGACCTCAGACCGCTCTGACACTAACACTGGGACTGAAGAAGGACTGGACTCTCTGAGGAGAGAGGCTCCACATTTAGAAAACATTAATGACAGACTGGTGTATAAACATCAATACAAGAGATTTAAGATAAAAGTCGGATTAATAGTCACATGGGAACATCCATTTGTTACAGGTTAACAATTAACCTATATTCTCAGGTGAGGCCCTGTAAATGTCTTTATTACTGCTGTTTGACAGTAAGAGACCTGGACTTAGGACTGACCCAGGTTCATGAGGCTGTATGATCCTCCATTATAAACTTTTATTGTGTCTATATTTCTCCTGTTGGTTCTTTGGGGCAGTAAAAGGTGGAGCCAGACCAGAATCATTTAATCTTCAGCTCCTGAGATGAAAGTCTTATCGTTCACAAAGACTAACGCCAGATTCACATTGAATGTGTTGTGTTTGCAGTACGTCTCTGGTACAGTTTTTTGAAAGACCCCAAGTCACACCAAGTGTGCTGCATGTGTGGCACATCTCCAAACACACCCAGCTGGGAGAAGACGGGTTTACAGGAGAGGAGCAGGTTTATACTGGAAGTTAAAAGTTCACGGGATTATAGTTTACTGGATTCTGGTGCGGGGTCTGACTTCCTGTCTGGCTCATTCAGCTCTGTTCAACTTTATGCCTGACAAATCTGGCATTTGGCAAAAATAGGCTCGATATGTATTTCTGTTGGAGCACTGGACACAGAGACGTACTGTAACACAGCCGGTGTGAACTCACGCATTAACTTGCATTGCTTCTATTTTTTGCGAAAGTCGTACGGGACACGCAACGGAAACGCAACGGATTCCGTGTGAATTGGGAGTCAGAGCTGAGAAAACTCTTTACTCCAGACACTCAAGCTCAAACTCGGGTGAGTACAGATAAAACATGTGCTGCTGAAACATCCACTGCTGCTGTTTATGAAGTCAAACTGGTTCCAGTGATGTTTGGTGTAAATACTTTACACCTGACTATTTTCTGAGCATAAACTTCAGGACATGTGGTAATGGTTTCTGATCCTGCCCTGTGTAACTAATGCTGGGAGTGGAGTTTGTAAGACCAATGCATAAACCAGGGGTTCTCAAGCTCCGGACTCCGGTCCGGATCTGGACCCCGCCCGCCCGCACATTATTTGTAAAAAGTGCTATTGTATGTGATTAATTAAATGCATGCATTACGCAATCCTGCTGTTTTATTTGAGTTTATCTGTTAAGTAAAAAGTTCCTGATCTAAAATGATCACGCAGATGAGTTTGCTATTTCGAAATTTAACCCATAGAAGTCTGTGATAACTCCCATTTGATTGAATGATATTGCCCAAAACAATAATAACAATAATAACATAAAGACACGTGTCTAATTAATGCTTTATCACAGAACGTCCCCATGGTAATTTCAGATTGTGTACCCGATGTTTTCTGTCAGAAAAGAGATGTTTAGTTGCCAAAAGTTTGTAATTATGTGGAGGGAGAGAAGAGGACAGAAGCTGTAGGAGAGAGGGAGAGAGAGAGAGAGAGAGAGAGAGAGAGAGAGAGAGAGAGAGAGCGAGAGAGAGCTCGGGGAGTTCAGGTCTCACAGACACCAGACAGCTTCAGGAGGATAAAACCTTTAATCAAATAAATAAATAATAAAAGGAATAGGCCTAATATTAGTCCTACAATGTGAAATAAACAGGTCTGTGATGGATATCTCCCCGAATGCAAATATTCAAATGTGATGTGAATTACTTTGAAACATGAGCATCTGACAAAGCCCAGCACAGAGTACTGATACAGAGAGTATACAGTACTGATACAGAGAGTATACAGTACTGATACAGAGAGTATACAGAGTACTGATACAGAGAGTATACAGAGTACTGATACAGAGACACAGAGAGTATACAGAGTACTGATACAGAGACACAGAGAGTATACAGAGTACTGATACAGAGAGTATACAGAGTACTGATACAGAGAGTATACAGAGTACTGATACAGAGAGTATACGGAGTACTGATACAGAGAGTATACAGAGTACTGATACAGAGAGTATACAGAGTACTGATACAGAGAGTATACAGAGTACTGATACAGAGAGTATACAGAGTACTGATACAGAGACACAGAGAGTATACAGAGTACTGATACAGAGAGTATACGGAGTACTGATACAGAGAGTATACAGAGTACTGATACAGAGACACAGAGAGTATACAGAGTACTGATACAGAGAGTATACAGAACTGATACAGAGAGTATACAGTACTGATACAGAGAGTATACAGAGTACTGATACAGAGACACAGAGAGTATACAGAGTACTGATACAGAGAGTATACAGAACTGATACAGAGAGTATACAGAGTACTGATACAGAGACACAGAGAGTATACAGAGTACTGATACAGAGAGTATACGGAGTACTGATACAGAGAGTATACAGAGTACTGATACAGAGACACAGAGCGTATACAGAGTACTGATACAGAGAGTATACAGAGTACTGATACAGAGAGTATACAGAGTACTGATACAGAGACACAGAGCGTATACAGAGTACTGATACAGAGAGTATACAGAGTACTGATACAGAGAGTATACAGAACTGATACAGAGAGTATTCAGTACTGATACAGAGAGTATACAGAGTACTGATACAGAGACACAGAGAGTATACAGAGTACTGATACAGAGAGTATACGGAGTACTGATACAGAGAGTATACAGAGTACTGATACAGAGACACAGAGCGTATACAGAGTACTGATACAGAGAGTATACAGAGTACTGATACAGAGAGTATACAGAGTACTGATACAGAGACACAGAGCGTATACAGAGTACTGATACAGAGAGTATACAGAGTACTGATACAGAGAGTAAACAGTACTGATACAGAGAGTATACAGAGTACTGATACAGAGAGTATACAGAGTACTGATACAGAGAGTATACAGTACTGATACAGAGACACAGAGAGTATACAGAGTACTGATACAGAGAGTATACAGAGTACTGATACAGAGAGTATACAGTACTGATACAGAGAGTATACAGAGTACTGATACAGAGAGTATACAGTACTGATACAGAGACACAGAGAGTATACAGTACTGATACAGAGAGTATACAGAGTACTGATACAGAGACACAGAGAGTATACAGTACTGATACAGAGAGTATACAGAGTACTGATACAGAGAGTATACAGTACTGATACAGAGAGTATACAGAGTACTGATACAGAGAGTATACAGAGTACTGATACAGAGAGTATACAGTACTGATACAGAGAGTATACAGTACTGATACAGAGAGTATACCGAGTACTGATACAGAGAGTATACAGTACTGATACAGAGAGTATACAGAGTACTGATACAGAGAGTATACAGTACTGATACAGAGAGTATACAGAGTACTGGGACATGCTTCAGGTCTCTTTTTACCTTTATCACCTCTGTGTCCTAAAGACATTTGACTTTATTGTTAATCATTTCTTCTTTTATAAGAACATGTTTTCACACTGATGACTTGCCAGTTTTGTATTTGTTCATAATTCATTTTAATGCAAAATAGTTCAAAACAAGTTTTGAAATGATTGATTGTTCCGGACCTTCCACATCGATGAGATTTAAAATTTGGACTTTTGGATATAAAGTTTGAGAAGCCCTGGTATAAACTCAAACCCTTGTGCTGTCTGTGGTACCTTTTTGGTACTTCGTCATTGGAAATATTGAATAAATGTTCTGTGTTAATTCAATCTGCATGGCGTTGGAGGGCATGGGTGTGGCTGTATTTGTTTGGAGGTTGGGGGAAGAGGACGGGGGAATGAAGGGAGACAAAAACTGTTGTCAGTTATTACCTGTCTCTCTCTCCCTCTTTCTAACACCTCTCTTGTGAGTCTTTGATTCAAAATCAGACCGACACACACACATGCATGCACACACACACACACACATGCATGCACACACACACACACACACACATGCATGCACACACACAGACACACACATGCACACACTGATGTGTGAAATGTTAAAAATGTTATTGTTATGATAACAAGTCAAGTTGAGTAAAAGTCAGTAATACTCTTTTAAGGCTGTGAGCTGGAGATGTGACGTTCACAATGATCCAATTCTTTTGAACGGCTCTTCACTGTGAACGATGAGAACAGACTCAAAGTGGAGCATGTGTATTTCTGAGGCCTCAGAACGCTCAAGCCCTCTACATCCAGTCTGGTCTCATTCATTTATCCAAAAATGGTGCACAGCTCTGTTTCCACTGATTCCTCACAGACATTTTTACTTTTGGAGGAAAATGGATCAGACACAAAGTGAAGTTCCTTTTATTCTTTAAACTATTTTCAAAAGACTGCATCAGCTCTGCCCTCTGCTGCCCTCTGCTGGTCTCTTCATCTGTTGCTTTATGGCTCCAGTAGACTTCTTATTAAAAAACATTCTCTTTTAGTCCCATAATGTTTATAAAGACTGTAAAACCAAGACTGATTAAAAATATATAAAAAACACCAGAATATAGCTTAAATGGGTCAGCATGTGAGCCTATCCCATGACCCTGTGTCCTGTTACATGATGTGGAGGACACTTCAGAAGCAGACAGAATATTTCATTATTTAGACACAGGACTCGCTGCTGTGTGAGATGATGTGTGACATTAACTCCAGGGTTAAGGAGCCGCTGACAGAGCACAGTTGATGGTAAACTCAGACAGGAAGGACGTCAGAACTGTGCAGATATCACAGTCTGTGGTTAGACAACGGCTCTGGACAGGAAACACAATATTAGTTATAATGTCTATTCCCTCACACTCCAGCCTCATGTGTCTCCTCTGTCCTCAGGTCAGACATGGCTGCTGCTGTGAGGTCTGAGGAGCAGTTCCTGTGCTCCATCTGTCTGGAGGTGTTCACTGAGCCAGTCTCCACTCCATGTGGACACAAATTCTGCAAATCCTGCATCAATCAGCACTGGGCTGAGAGCAGCCGCTGTTTCTGTCCCATGTGTAAAGAGGTCTTTCCCATGAAACCAGAGCTACAGACTAACACTTTTTCACAGAGATGGTCTCTCAGTTCAGACTAAAAAAGAAAAGTAATTCTATGGATAAATTAATCAACTTCTCAGAAGTCCCCTGTGACATCTGCACTGATCCCAAACTGAAGGCGCTCAAGTCCTGCCTGGTCTGTCTGTCCTCGTACTGTGAGACTCACCTCCAGCCTCATCTGACAGTGTCTGGGCTGAAAAGACACCAGCTGATGGAGCCTGTGGAGAACCTGGAAGACAGGATGTGTCCCAAACGCGACAAGGCTCTGGAGCTCTTCTGTCGCACTGACCAGAGCTGCGTCTGTACCATCTGTCCCCTTCTAGAGCACAAGAACCATGAGTTTGTTTCTCTGAAGGAAGCGTCCGACCAAAGGAAGTCCTCTCTGCACCAGACTCAGGCTGAGAGCCAGCACATGGTGGAGCAGAGGAGGCTGAAGATCCAGGAGATCCAGCGCTCAGTGGAGCTCAGTCAGAGAGCTGCCGACAGAGAGACGGCCGCAGGGCTCCAGGCCTTCACTGCTCTCATGCAGTCTGTTCAGAGGAGCCAGGACCAGTTCTTAGAGGGGGTCCAAGAAAAGCAGAGACAGACCCAGAAACAGGCCCAAGACCTGCTCCAAGAGCTGGAACAGGAGATCTGTGAGCTGGAGAAGAGAAGCACTGAGGTGGAGCAGCTCTCACGCTTTGAAGACCACCTCCACTTTCTACAGCGCTCCACTGCACTGAGACCTGCTGCAGCCCTGAAGGACTGGAGCACCGTGAGCTTTGAGCCAAAGACATGTGAGGGAAGAGCAGCCAGAGCTCTGTCTGAGCTGGAGCTCACTCTCACTGGACACATTAACAAACATGTTCTGAAGAGAGTCCAACAGTTTGCTGTGGACGTCACTCTGGATCCAGACACTGCTCATCCTAATCTAGTTCTGTCTGAAGATCTGAAACAGGTTCATCACACTGATGTGAAGAAGGATCTCCCAGACACTCCTCAGAGGTTTTCTTATCATCCACGTGTTTTGGGAGAACAGAGTTTCTCTTCAGGCAGGTTTTACTTTGAGGTTCAGGTCAAAGGGAAAACTGACTGGGATTTAGGAGTGGCCCAAGAGTCCATCAACAGGAAGGGACTAATCACTGCAAGTCCCAAGAATGGGTTATGGTGCATTTGGTTGAAAAACAAAGATGATTACAAAGCTTGTGATGACCCTTCTGTCCTTCTGTCTCTGAAGCATCCTCCTCAGAAGGTGGGGGTGTTTGTGGACTACAGTGAGGGTCTGGTCTCCTTTTATGACGTAGACTCTGCAGATCTCATCTACTCCTTCACTGGCTGCTGCTTCAGGGACAAACTCTTTCCATGTTTTGGTCCAGGCCTCTATGAAGGAGGTACAAACTCTGTTCCTCTGGTCATCATTAAGGTCTAATGTAGAGGTTGGCTAATATATTGGGCAAATTTTTCGGTATTGGCATTGGCCACAGAAAAAAAAAACATATTGGTCTACCTCTAGTCTGATGTCTTCAGGCTGGAAACAGTGACGGTGAATCCAGTGACTGGCTAACAATCAACCTAAATTGTGAGATCAACTTTATATTAAAAACCTTGAATCAAATGCTATAAAATTATTGGTGGAATAGCTGACTGGATAAAGCAGGAGGCAGAGCTTCTCGTGTATGTATGTATGTATATTCATTAATCAACAACCCATGCTGCAGATACAGAAATGGTTCGAGTGCCATAATAAATGTTAGATCCAGACACATATTGTGTGCATCATAATAATTTCCTGGTTTTGTTCCATGTCATTTTTTTCTTTACAGATGTGTGTGTCTGCTCTCTTGAATGTGGTGCTGTGGCCCTCTGTGTCTGAGCTCCTCTGTACATTTAGAGTTAGGGACATTTCACTGTCATCAGCTCAGGGAGTTATCAATAAAGTCTCAATATGTTTCTGTCATTCTCTGTCTTTTATTGTTAAATACACACATTAATCCCCAGTGGAGCTGAACTAATGTCACTTACAGCACTGCTCTTCTAACTGCCTAAAGTTAAACATGGACTATCAGAAAAAACACAGTACAGAGGTTCAACGATTTCTTATTATTCAGACCTGACTTTAATGCCCACATAGGCCATAAGTTGAAAGGACTGATAGGTACCTCCCCAGATAAGCACAGAAGAACAAGTTGAAGTTTAAATTTCAATCTCCAGTACACAATCATTAAGTGCCAACAATATCAGACACCAAAGCAAGTGCCTCAACAAGTTGGCCAAAAAGACTAGGAATCTCTGAGATCTCAGGGAAACAAACAAAACTAAATATAAACTCAGTTCAAAGTTCAAATGAGATAATGCTCAAGTCCTCCTGGCCCTTTAATACTCTGCGTTCAGCCCAAAGACCTCTAGGGGGAGCTGCGGCAGCGCTGTGAGCAGAGGAGGTGGACCAAGGAACCAGGCCCCAGGACGAACGAAGAGGACGAGGTGAAGGAAGAACTCCAGGAATCCACCTCCAGAAGAAACCTCTACACAAACCCAGTCTACACAAAACCTGCAGAGAATTATTGACGATTATTAAAAACCTAACTGTCTTTGCCTTTTTGCATTTAAGCTACTATGTCATAGTCCACTTTCCTGTATTCAACTTTATATTTAAATCCTTACTCTGAGGTGACCATAACCAAAGCACAGCACACTACCATCACTAAAATTTGGCAAAAAATCTCCAAAACAACTACTTTCCTTCTTAAATATACAACCAAATGCACTGTCAGGATATGAACTGAATAAAATTATGTATGAAAATAAAATATACATTTCATCACACAACACCCACATTCCTTCTAACCAAACATTCAGTGCCAAGGAATGCATCATTCTTTAAAAAAAAAAAAAAAAAAGTTCATATAGTAACAGTAATAAATAAAATTGCACATTGGGACAGTAAAGTGCAGTGTGTCTTATTGTTGGTAGATTTTGAGTTCACTGAGGTTATTGCTCTGGGATAAAAATTCTTCAGGAAGTGCATATTTCATATAAACATAAATTACAGTATAATTGGCTTAAGTGCCTTTATATTACAATAAACAACAATAAATAATGGTAGCAAATTACCAAACACACCAAAATATACTTGTGTGAAACCAAACCAGTGAACAAAACAATATCACACTGTGAACAGCTACCAGTTACACATTTTTAACATCCTCAAAGCAAACTCTGCATCTGTGGAACTCTTTCTTACCATGAAACCATTCTGCTGCTCACAAACGCTCACTTCTGCCTTTAGCCTATAGCTCCCACTGCTCTTTCCCATAACTCCAGCGCACAATAAGTAATATAAACTCAAATAACTAGTATCAGATAAAGAATTAGTAATCAAAGGTAGCTCTGTCCACTTTTATCACTAACTCTGTGCTCTTCTGTGGCATGAAAACCATAGTGCTGCTGACTTTAGCCTTTAGCCTAGCTTCCACTCTGACCATACAAATCCCTGAATCCTGAATCTTGAGTTTAAATCAGTGGTAGGTGAACTCACCGGAGCTGGGGCCCTCTGGAGCGGTGTGTTTGGACCCAAAACCGTGGCCCTTGTCACAGTGAGCTCCTCCTCAGCTGCTGCTCCTCCTGAGTCTGTCCCGTGTGTGTGGCTCTCAAAAGAAGTGCTGTGGAGGGAGGAGCTGCAGCAGTCCCGACCTGCCCGACGAGGCTCAAAGAGCAGCTCAGTGTCATGTGACTTTACAATAATAATAAAAGTGAATATGAAAGACGACGGCAGCTCTGTGTCTGTTGGAACAGGGAGAGTACAGTGGTCCCTTGTTCACACACAAACAGTCTTAGATCCTCAGGTTGTGAATATTACAGAGTCACATTGTTCAGATAATAACAGAGTAACATGTCCCCACTCAGCTGTTAGGAGAGCTCACTCATTTAATCAGCTTTAAGTCTCTGTGCTTTCTTTAAATGTCTCCTCTCCAGCTGTTTCCTTAAGGCAGCTTTAACATGCAGTCCTTCCTCCTGCACAGGTTGAGCCTCCTTCATCTTGGTCTCTGTGGAACATTAACTCTTCACATCAGCTGTGTGTTCTCTGCTGTTTGGGTTTAAAGTTATCAAGATCTATTTGTGTGATCCTTTTATTTCAGAATCTCAGTTTGGAAATGGCCCAGAGCTTGAGTAAGACCTGACACAGAGACAACACTGTGGGGACCTGGTGTTTGTAGAATATAACTGTGATGACTGAGGGAGCAGAGAGAAGAATCTGCTGCATAAAGAGTTGTTTATTTGAAGTAAATTTTATCCTAATTCATTTTACTTAAAACTATTCCTAGAATGGCGTCACGAAGAGGATCCAAATTTGGATCCTGTTCGTGAAGCCACTCTGAGAAGGAATTGTTGCAGTTCTGAAGATCTGATAAAGTCTGGGAAAGATGAGTGTGGATTCTTTCTGGTTTTCTTTAGCAGAATAAATATGTTGACCGTAATTATATCCATCACTCAATAAACACATAATAAATGATCAACAATACCAAATTTTATTTTATTCTAATTTAACATATTTACATTTAATCATAACCTTACAAATCAATAAGTGACTCACATTTAACTATTACTCTATACTCACATATCTGGGACACATGTGGATAACTTTTATGAAATATAAACAATATAAAGAGTTCATAGCTCCTTTAATATTTTTGTGTTCCACTTCAAAGTTGTGTCACACCACGGGACAAAAAAAAAAGTGTTACACCTCCAAATGATAACCTCCCAAAAAGAGAGAAGAAACGAGACACAAGTTACTGAGTTCTGCTTTAAGAAACACAAAAAATAAATTTAACAAAAAATATTAAATACATTTCTTGCATAATTAAAGTCAGTTCAGTCAGTCCCACAGTCCAGAGCACAGCGCCCCCTTAAGACAGGCTGAGGACAGTAAACCTGTTTATTCCTGGGACTAATGTCAAACTAAATGTCTTTGTAGGTGGTACCACCAGGGGGCCGCCACCCACAGTCTGGGAACCACTGCTCCAGGACTGAAATAAATCTGATAAAGCCACGCTCCAGAGTTCAGAGGAGCAGATAGGAGGTGGTTAAGTCCTGCTTTAGTCCTGGTTTAGTCCTGGTTTAGTCCTGGTTTAGTCCTGGTCTAGAACTGGGTCTGACCTGGTCTAGAACTGCTTAGTCCTGACCTAGATCTGGTTTAGAACTGGTCTAGACCTGATCTAGATCTCGATTTAGGGGGCAAGGTGGCTTAGTGGTTAGCACACTTGCCTCACAGGAAGAAAGTACTGGGTTCAATTCCTGGACTGTGTGGAACCTTTCTGTGTGAAGTTTGCATGTTCTCCCTGTGTCTGGGTGGGTTTTCTCCGGGTTCTCTGGTTTACCCCTTAAACCTCAAAATATGCACAATGGGCTCTATGCACAGAACTGCGTGACGTATTTCCGGTTAAAAATAAGTCCGCTGAGTCGCTTCCGGTTATGGCTGACGGTAGACATCGACCTCCCGAAACAAATAACGAGTTTGTTTATTAATTCATTTTCGTTTGTTTAAAGAATGCCATTTAAAATATTTGTCTCATGCTAATTAGCATTAGCAATTTACCTTCAAAGTTAGCTATGTAGGATGATATATAGAATTTAAATCCTTTCTCCATTTTGCTCTGTGGTGTCGAGCTAAACAGACGAACAATGCGCCTAACATCATTTATTGTGACTTTAGGTAGCTCAAGTAGACACCGGGTAAACTCCAAAGACTCAGCCATTTTCGTGTAAACAACGCTGCTCCACATTGGCTCTCCCAACCGGAAATGACTCAGCGGCCTGACATAGAACGCGGAAGTAACGTGTGCATATAGCCCATTGGCTAAAAACCTCCAGCCAGATACTCCTGACCAGGATTATGGCTTCAGATCTGGAGAGATGTTCCAGGGCGCTGCACCGTGGCAGCCCACTCCTCCTGCCCCAGCGGTATTGAGAGATGGGTCAAATTATTAAAATAAATTTCCCTACAGTGATCAATAAAGTATACTTTAGATTGTATCTAGTGTAGTCCTGTTCTAGATCTGGTTTGGTCCTGGTTTAATCCTGATTGAGTCGTGTTTAGCACAGATTTAGACCCGGTTAAGTCCTTTTCTACATCTGCTTGCTAGTCTGATTTAGTTTTGGTTTAGACTTAGTTTAGTCCAGATGATTTCAGACCTGGTTTAGTCCTTGTTTGATCCTGCTCTAATCCTGGTGTAGTCCTGGTTTAGTTCCAGTCTTGTCGTGGTCTGGTCCTGGTTTTGACCTGGTCTAGTCCTGGTTCTGACCTGGTCTTCTCAGTGCAAGTGCGTGTTCCATAGAAGAGACCAGAACTAAACCAGGTCTAAACCACACAGAGACACTGAGGAGTCTTCAGTCCAGAGTCCAAACCCAGGTGTGAGAGTGTGAGTGAATGTGGAGTTGAAGGTGTGGAGGTGGATCAGTCGGTCAGAGGAGACTGTGTAGAAGGACAGAGAGCCAGCAGGACAGTCCACATACACTGCTACTGTCCCAGAAGAGGACGAGGGGTGAGGGAGGGAGCTTGGTTTGTTATTATGCCGAACAGAGAAATAATCTTCAGAGCAGAACAGACTCCAGGACTGATTGTTGCCTCCAAATCCACTGGCAGCACTTCGTCCTTTCCTTCTGATTCCTCTGTAAGACACTGATATATAAACCTCTCCACTCCACTGAACCTCCCAGTAACAGCGACCAGTCAGACCAGTAGAACACAGAAGCTGAGCCCAGTCCTCAAATCTGTCCTGATGATCTGGATATGGCTGCTTCTCTCTCACACGTGTCACCTTCTTCTTGTTGTCAGACAGTTTGAGTTCTCTGTGAGCTGTGTTTGGATCCAGTGTGAGCTCACAGAAATCTGATGGAGAGAAGACACAATACAGCAGCAGTTAGTCACCTGTCCACTCTGAACACCTGGACTTAGAGGACTTTAGCACGTCCTAAACCTCCAGCCTCTGACGTCACTACACAGGAGTTTATTCACTTCTCTGTGCTTCATGAGACACAGTTTCTTCTTTAAGGATCAAAGACACATCACTGAGCTCCATGTGTTTTCTATGAGAACTCTGTTTCCCATCATGCATTGTTTGTTTAACAAAAAGTCTTAAGACTTCATCACTTACACTTCCTGAGTCCTGGTGTTAACCACTCTGCTCCAGCAGGCTCCAGTCTGAAGGAAACACAGACATCACATCATGTTCTTTGAGTCATGGCTCAGTGATGAATTTGCTGCTTTTCAGAACAAGCTGTCCACACATTTATTCAACTCAAATATGTTTTTATTATTAATCCTGCTCTTCTTCTGTAAATGTCCCAGAAAATCTCAGAGCAGTGTGTGCAGCAGAGTGTGGTTGTTCTGTCACTAGAACATGTGGCTGAGAGGAGAACATCTAATAAAAGCACATTTGTTCAAACAGCTCTGACTAAAACAGTTCATACACTCACCGGCCACTTTATTAGGTAGACCTATCTACCTAATAAAGTGGCCGGTGGCTGCTGTAGCCCATCTTCCTTAAGGTTCGACATGTTGTGCGTTCAGAGATGCTCTTCTGCAGACCTCAGTTGTAACAAGTGGTTATTTGAGTTACTGTTGCCTTTCTATCAGCTTGAACCAGTCTGGCCACTCTCCTCTGACCTCTTTTTCGGACCATTCTCTGTAAACCCTAGAGATGGTTGTGCGTGATAATTCCAGTAGATCAGCAGTTTCTGAAATACTCAGACCAGCCGTCTGGCACCAACAACCATCCCACGTTGAAAGTCACTTAAATCACCTTTCTTCCCCTGATGCTGGGTTTGAACTGCAGCAGATCGTCTTGACCATGTCTACAGCCTAAATGCATTGCGTTGCTGCCATGTGATTGGCTGATGAGAAATTTGCATTAACGAACAGTTGGACAGGTCTACCTAATAAAGTGGCCGGTGAGTGTATATCAGCAACAGTTTGAAAGAAGACATTTATCTGTTTTTATCAGTCATTTCTCTGAATAATGTTGTATTGTTCCTGTCCTGTGTGCACTGGTGTGACTGTCTGACTAACACTTCCAGACGTATTTATTCATCTCTGGGACACTGATACAATGAAGACCTACAGCATTTCTGTCTCTGTCAGTGTTTTATGGATTAGCCTCACTCTGCTGTTTACACCGGGACCTCACTGTTTTCTGACACAGCCAGAGAGCTTCACCTGTGTTACACCCAGACCTGGGACTGACCAAGATCTGTGCCTGCAGGGGGCGCTGCAGCTGCACATTTTACTGTGTGTTTAACCCTCAGGGTCTCCTTTAAAAAATTCAGCTTCTTCCTCTTAAAGCCCACATTTTTTGTGTTTTTTGATCATTCACCTCTGTCTTCATCATACATAACAAAAGAGAATAAATGTAAATTACATTTTGTAATTTAAATACAAAACATAATTCCAACATAGATGTAAATAAAACATGCATTATTTACTATTTAAAAATGCAAAGTGTTTTTTTTTTTTTTTTTTTTTTTTTTTGTGCAGAAATTACTGGCCCTGGATAGTTCACTAATTAGTACTAGTACTGATTTTGATACATTTTTACTTTTTGTGCCCTTAAAAAAAAAAAAAAAAAAAAAAAAGAGCAGAAAATAAAACAAAAAAAGATCTAAAACTCAGGTTTTTCCTTTTATCCCTCAGCCTTGGCTCCTTTTAGGGTTTTTCAAATGTATTTTTTGCTTTCATTTGGTCATTTCTTATGTTAGGGTGATGATATTTGACAAAGATGTTCATTAATAAATACATTTAAGCTTCACAATGGAAAAAATAAATAAATAAATAAATAATCTCTACTGTCCAGATAAAAACCTCTTTTCCTCTCTCAGTTTTTTAAGTCCCATTGACTCCCATTAAAATCACTTATTTTCCCTCTGCTGCCGTTCCAATACAGAAATGTTAAATCATGTTAATTCCTCTGTAACTCTGTCAGTCAGAGGCTAAACAATACACAAACAAAAACATCACCACCACATCCACCATTTTCTCAGTGCATTGTGGGAAATAATTCCATTCCAACAGTGAGGCTGTGTCTGAACGTCCTCCCTAATCCCTCTGTAGCGCACTCTGTAGTCGTCACGCCATTTTGTAGTGGTGTCCAAATGTCTAATGGACAAAAAATAGTGCATTCAAAATTTCCCACAATGCATTTTGAAAAGTAGTGGACAGCGATGGTCACTAGAGGTCAGTATAGACCAGAATGCTTCGCAAGTTTCAGAGGAGAACAGAGGGACCACAACAGGTCTTTAAACTGTACACAAGACGTCTGAATGAAACCAGTTAGAAACACTGTTTTTACTTAAGTCAGGTCATAATCAGAAATAAAAATTTCTCAAACCATTGCCGTGTAAAATTGCTCATGTTAACTTACCCAGCATTCAACCCCCCCGCGTAAGGCACAGAGCTGCAGTAATCCAGTCTGTTTTATTCATTATAGCGATAATTCATGTTAAATATCACACATATGACTTATTTATCTATAAATACTAAAACATCAAGTGAGTCTGGTCGGGCTTTATCACAGAAGAACATTATCAGTGGAGTTTTACAGAATTTTTTTTTTCACGCCAGAGACACGTGATCACCAGTGAGAGAAAAATAGTGTGCGATTGTCCGAATCATTCACAAAATGAATAGTCCGCTATATAGTGCTGGACTATAGAGTGATTGAGGGGTTAGGGGATAGGGATGACGTTCGGACACAACCTGAGTGTAGCCCCGCCTCTTAGCGCTTTAAGAGGAAAAACCTGAGTTTTAGACCAAAGTAAAAATGGATTAAATCAGTGTTAGGGTGAATCAGAGACCGATCAGGACTGGGAATCCCTGCACAAACAAAAACACTTTGGATCTTTAAATAGGAAATAATTCATCTTTTATTTACAAATCTGTGGATTTGTGCACTGTATTGTTCTCTTTTGTTATGTATGATGAGGACAGAGGTCAATGATCAAAAAACAACAAAAAAACAAAAAAAAATTTTCCTTAATGTTTTGTATTTTTAAATGTGACCCAGTGACCTAAAAGGTCTTTAAGAGGAAGAGAAATTCTTTAGATAAACCAAGTTGAAACACATATTTGGTGTTGTGTTGTTTAAGTCATTGTTCTCCTCAGCCTCTGGACTGACTGATGACTGACTGTGTAAACAGCTGGATTGGAGAGGTGCACACAGTTAAAACCTTCCCAAGAGAGCTCCAGTTTTTAGCCACATCTACACTTGTAATGAAACATGTTTGATAAATGAGAGTCATGATCCCAGAGCTGTCCTGACCTAAGAGTGTCCAGTCTGCAGTGGGGGTCCTCCTGTAGAGCAGACAGGAGCTTTACTCCTGTGTCTCCTGGATGGTTGTAGCTCAGGTCCAGGTCTCTCAGATGGGAGGGGTTGGACCTCAGAGCTGAGGCCAGAGAAGCACAGCCTTCCTCTGAGATCAGACAACCTGAGAGTCTGAGAACACACAACATTATACACAATCAGTCAAATAACAAGTCTCTTATCTGCATTAGTAGGGGCTGAGCTTGTGCGAGAGGTTGGAGCACCTCCAACTGGAGACTCCGTCATTCTACTGGGGGACTTACGTGGGCAGCAACAGTGACACCTGGAGGGGTGTGATTGGGAGGAATGGTCTCCCTGATCTGAACCCAAGCAGTATTCTGTTATTGAACTTCTTTGCTAGTCACAACTTGTCCATAACAAACACCATGTTTGAGCACAAGGGTGTCCATCAGTGCACGTGGCACCAGGACACCCTAGGCCGGAGGTCGATGATCGACTTTGTAGTCGTGTCATCTGACCTTTGGCCATGTGTGTTGGACACTCGGGTGAAGAGAGGGGCTGAGCTGTCAACCAATCACCACCTGGTGGTGAGTTGGATCCGCTGGCGGAGAAGGAGGCCAGACAGACTCGGCAGACCCAAACATATTATGAGGGTCTGTTGGGAACGTCTGGCTGAGCCGTCTGTCAGAGGGGTCTTCAACTCCCACTTCTGGGAGAGCTTCAACAAGATCCCAATGGAGATAAGGGAGATTGAGTCCGAGTGGACCATGTTCTCTGCCTCCATTGTCGATGCGGCCATTCGGAGCTGTAGCCGTAAGGTCTCTGGTGCCTGTCCTGGCAGCAACCCCCGAACTCGTTGGTGGACACCGGAAGTATAGGGATGCCATCAGGTTGAAGAAGGAGTCCTAGCCTGGTTGGCTTGTGGGACTCCTAAGGCAGCTGACGGGTACTGGCAGGCCAAGCGTGCCGCAGCCCGGTCAGACTCCGGTCTGGGAGGAGTTCGGGGAGGCCATGGAGGAGGACTATCGGTCGGCCTCAAAGAAATTCTGGCAAACCGTCCGCCGCCTCAGGAGGGGGAAGCAGTTCTTCACCAACACTGTTTACAGTGGAGGTGGGGAGCTGTTGACCTCGACTGGGGATGTTGTCGGGCGGTGGAAGGAATACGTCGAGGATCTCCTCAATCCCACTGACACATCTTCCGTTGAGGAAACAGAGGCTGGGGACTTGGAGGTGGACTCGTTCATCACCCAGGCTGAAGTCACTGAGGTGGTTAAAAAGCTCCTCGGTGGCAAGGCACCAGGGGTGGATGAGATCCATCCTGAGTACCTCAAGTCTCTGGATGTTGTGGGGTTGTCGTGGCTGACACGTCTCTGCAACATCGCGTGGTGGTCGGGGACAGTGCCCCTGGACTGGGAGACCGGGGTGGTGGTCCCTCTTTTTAAGAAGGGGGACTGGAGGGTGTTTGGAATGGGAGTCAATGACACAAAAAATTACAAAGGGACACAGATGTAACTATTTAGGTTAAAAATCATAGTAAAAACATGAAAAAAAAATCACAAAAAATTAAAATGTATGTCCAAATACAGAAACTGGCCAAATCTTATGCTGTTTGAAGCAGCACATCCAAAGATATTGCATTTTCCTTACCGCATTACGGTAAGTGACAGTAAGAGGTTGGACAAATTGGTCAGGAAATGTGCGTCTGTGCTGGGAGGGAGGGTGGACTCTGTAGGAACTTTGGTGGAGATGAGAATGAGGAACATGTTGCAGGCCATCCTCAATAATAAAAAAACACCCTCTACATGAGACTTTGGCCTCTCAGAGAAGCAGTGAGCGAGAGAGCTCCTCTCACTGCACTGCAGGACTGAAAGGTTCAGAAGATCATTTATTCTGGCTGCCCTAAGACTTTACAATTGATCTTGTTGAAGGATTTTGTATAAAACAGTAGAGAGCAGGGTTAAGTGTGACTCTCTAGCTTGCGGCCATCACCAGAAGTCCCTGCAGATTTCCTTTTCATTTGATCAGGTTTGTTATTCCATAAAGATTTGAAAATTTTTGGTTCAAAATGTTTAAAAAATGTTGCATCAGATGAGGGAAGGATGATAAGTAAATAAACAAACTGAGGAATTATTAAGGAGTTCATTAAAGTGACCTTTCCTTGTAAAGTTAGAGATTTTTCTCTCCAAAGCTATAAAATTCTATCTACCTTTTCCATTTTTTATTGTAATTATATGTAACAATGTTTGTAAATGATGTGGTTTGTGAATTCCTAAAGTATCCACAGAAGCATTTGTCCATCTAACTGGTAAATAAACTGATGCTCTGTGATCTTGTAATGAAATGTAAAGAATTGAATTATTATGCAAACTGTGTCTAGAGTTCATTCATTCATTTTCTTCCGCTTATGCCCGTTAGGGGTCACGGGTGACTGGAGCCTATCCCAGTACCCTTGACACAGAGTACGAACACAGACAGACAGACAACCATTCACTCTCACATTCATTCACTAGGGGCAATTTAGAGTCACCATTTCACCTAACACATGCATGTCTTTGGACGGTGGGAGGCAGCCGGAGAGAACCCACGCTAACACGGGGAGGACATGCAGACTCCACCCAAAGATGCTGATATGCATTTTCTTACTTTTTCTTTAAAATTATGAATGAAATAAAATAAATTAATAAAGATAAAGATGAACTTGAGCAGCATCAGCTCTGATGTCCTTGGTGTAAACTGATGCTTTTAAACAGACGCTCGTAAAACAAGCTGCTAACGGGACGTCCCGCTGTAAATTCAGGGTAACAAGCTGAGTGTAGATAAAAGTAAACATGATGTTGTTGTTTCCTGACCTGAGCTGTTCCAGTTTACAGTGAGGACTCTTCAGTCCAACAGACAACATCTCCAGCCCTGAGTCCTTCAAGTCGTTGTTACTGAGGTCCAGGACTCTCAGACTAGAGGACTGGGAGCTGAGGACTGAGGACAGAGCTTCACAGCTTCTCTCTGACAGGTTACAGCTGCTCAGTCTGGGGAGAAAAGATTGTTTAGATGTTCAGAAGTTTATTAACCCTCTAAGCGCCAAAGTCGCAGAATTGCGACAAGCAATGTTGCTAAAAATAACAGCCCCTATGCCCTTTTAAAATGTTAAATCTTCTTTTTACTCCCTTCCTCTAGGTGTCAGAGACCCAGGACTTAGTTTCTAGCCCAACAGAATCATATGTTGTTATTGAAAATCTTTGAAAAAGACATGCGCAAAGGTGAGCAAGTCTCACGGGGAGTGGCTCCGTCAGAGCACCTCTGTGGAGTAGATTCCTCTGCAGTTTTGAGAGAGGAAAAGGTGAAAGTAGCTAATAAAATGTACAGCACTGATGAAGCAGTAGCTTAGATAACTGCTGACTGTGATTCTGAGGGAGAACATCTAGTTTTTGAACTGAGAGAGAGTGAGGATAGCCGCGAAAGTGAATGAGCGAGCGAGGAGTGGCGGTGCATGAGCTATGCTCACAGTCTCTGCACACATTTCCCCATCACTCTGCCCACTGTAGGTGCCAGAGGCAGGCGTGCACCTAGTTACTAGTTAGTTACCCGAGAGTGAACGTGTTTATCCCGCGACTTTCTCCTGCGGAGGCAAGGCAGCACAGAGTCTCCGCAGGCGCTGTACCGAGAGTGAACTCGAGAACAGTGCGGTTTTGGGTAAATGTACACCAAGCACTCCCCGTTCATTAATGCACTGTTCCCCACAGAAGAGGCAGCGGAGGGAGAAGAGAAAGGCGTGGGGAGGGGCAGGTGTTGCCACGGGTGCAGTGGGAGCAGCATGGCGAGTATAAACAGGACTAGCAAAAGCACTGATGAGGCTGGGATCACCTGAGAGAGGAAGAAGTTTATCTAAGAATTTATTTAAGAGTGGATACAGCAGTTTGATGAACCTGCTGCCAGGAGATGACAGACTTTGCAAAGTGTGCCCTATATGTTTACATTCTGCATTTCTATTTTTTCACATTTTACTAGTTATGGGACATTAGAGGTTATAGTTATAGTTTACTAATGTTGGTTTAGAGTTTACCTGGTTTCTGCTCATTTATTAATTGGAGAAAAAGACAAAAATACATAATTCAGCATGTCCGCCTGATAATGATGTCACAATATGCAAAATATATGCAGATTAGATGCCTATGATTACTACATTCATAAACTTTGCTGCCTATAACTGACATTTTTCTCATTTACAGTAAGACTCTATCTCTAATTATTTTTAAGCCACAGCCTTTTGAATTTTGGATGTCAAAACACTGTATTTTAGAGAAAAAAAATCTGGCACCCAAAGGCTTAAAATGATATTCATAGATGAAACCAACAGTACTCACAGAGCTTTGTTGGAGGCTTTGACCACTGGCAGCAGCCTCAGGAGAGCCTCCTCTGAAGCAGAGTATTTCTTCAACTCAAACATGTCCAGATCTTCTTCTGATGACAGTAAGATGAAGGCCAGAGCTGACCACTGAGCAGGAGACAGTCCACCTTTGGACAGACGTCCTGAACTCAGGTACCACTGAATCTGCTCCACCAGCGAACGGTCATTCAGTTCATTCAGACAGTGGAGCAGGTTGATGCTTCTCTCTGCAGACACATCCTCACTCATCTTCTTCTTGATGTACTCAGCGGTTTTCTGATTGGTCTGGGAGCTACTTCCTGTCTGTGTCAGCAGACCTTGTAGAAGACTCTGATTGGTCGGCAGTGACAGACCCAGGAGGAAGCGGAGGAACAAGTCCAGGTGTCCATTTGGACTCTGTAAGGCCTGGTCCACAGCTGTCTGGTGAAAATCTACCACATCATTCTTCTGGGTTTTTGTTGAGAGCAGGTTGGTCCCAGTGCTGACAAAGGTCTGATGGATGTGAAGAGCAGCCAGAAACTCCTGGACGCTCAGATGGATGAAGCAGTAGACCTTGTCCTGGTACAGGCCTGGCTCCTCTCTAAAGACCTGTGTGAACACTCCAGAGTACACTGAGGCCACTGTGGGGTCCAGGCCACACTCGCTCAGGTCTGACTTGTAGAAGATCAGGTTTCCTTTCTGCAGCTGCTCAAAGGCCAGTTTTCCCAGAGACTCCACCATCTTCCTGGTCTCTGGACTCCAGTGTGGGTCTGTCCCAGATCCTCCTTCATACTTGATGTTCTTGACTTTGGCCTGAACCACCAGGAAGTGGATGTACATCTGAGTCAGGGTCTTGGGCAGCTCTTCTCTCTCTCTGGTTTTCAACACATGCTCCAGGACTGTGGAGAGGATCCAGCAGAAGACTGGCATGTGGCACATGATGTGGAGGCTTCGGGACGTCCTGATGTGGGAGATGATTGTGTGGGCCTCATCTCTGAACCTGTTCCTGAAGTACTGCTCCTTCTGTGGGTCGGTGAACCCTCTGACCTCTGTCACCACAGAAACACACTCAGCAGGAATCTGATTGGCCGCCGCGGGTCGTGTGGTTATCCAGAGGCGAGCGGAGGGAAGCAGGGTCCCCCTGATGAGGTTTACCAGCAGCACATCCACTGAGCTGGACTCTGTGCTGTCAGTCAGGGCCTTGGTTTTGGTGAAGTCCAGAGGAAGTCTGCACTCGTCCAGACCGTCAAAGATGAAGACCACCTGGAGGTCTTCAAAGCTGCAGAGTTCTGTATTAGATTGACTAAAGAAGTGATGAACAAGTTGCACCAAGCTGAAGCTTCTCTCTTTCAGCACATTGAGTGCTCTGAAAGTGAACGGGAACAGCAGCTGTATGTCCTGGTTGGCTTTGCCTTCAGCCCAGTCCAGACTGAACTTCTGAGTGAGCACTGTTTTCCCGATGCCAGCCACTCCCTTTGTCAGCACTGTTCTGATTGGTCCATGTGTGTCAGCTGGGCCTTTAAAGATGTCTTCACATGTGATGGCTGTCTCTGGTCTGCCTGGTTTCCTGGAGGCTGTTTCGATCTGTCTGACCTCATGTTCCTGGTTGACCTCTGAAGGCCCTCCCTCTGTGATGTAGAGCTCTGTGTAGATCTGGTTCAGAAGGGTGGGGTTTCCTGCTTTAGCGATGCCCTCAAACACACACTGACACTTCTGCTGCAGGTTAGACTTCAGTTTACTCTGATAAACTCCAGAATAACTCCCTGAATGAAGACAACAGATAAAGCCATGAGTCTCAGAGAATATAAAATGACTGTGAGCGGTTGTTAAATGTGTTAAATGGTCCTACTGCTCCACAGACGCTCAGCCAGCTCCTTCTGCTTCATCCTCCTCAGGAAGTTCAGTGTGATCTTCAGAAAAGCCTCACTGCTGCTCCTCTGGTCTTCATCCTCATCCTTCAGAGGCTCTAAGCATTCTGGGTAATCTGTACTCAGAACCTTGTGGAGCTTCTTCAGCTCCTTCTTGACAAAAGTGAAGATGTCCTCCACCAGAAGCTGAACAGATACATTATAAACAACACAAATGCAGTCAGTGGTCAGATCTACATAAAACCACCTCCTTTTATGAACATTGAAGTGTCTACGACTTAAACTCTAGAGTCTTCCAATCCAACTAATATTACCTAACCTTGTGTTGTGTTTTTGGATTGTAACTTTTCCAAATTAAAAGGTTTTTAAAGAAAGGAAAGTCTTTGCAAAATGCTTGTGATCCATCATTTGAAAGCTAAGACCTTCTAGTGTCTGAAGATTTGCACCAGAAGAGTGATATCAAAAATTAGATTGAAATTAAAAGGAATTTTAAAGAAAATAAAATCACAGTGAGAGCAGACCTTAAATACTGGGTCCGGATGAAGCTCAGGGCTTCGCTGCTTCTTTCTGTGAAAAAAAAACAACAACATTTTATTAAATACACAGTAAATGCTGCTTCTTAATATTCTTGCTCTGATAAATGAAAGCCAGCTCTACCTTCTCTTCTGCTTCACTGAACTCTGTTTCTCTGTCTCTCTTTCAAAGTTCAGTGGTTCAAACATAGACCGTTCACTGCTGAAGGACTCACAGCTGGGGCCTGGTTCAGACTCTGCTCTGTTCTGGATCCTGGTTTATTTAATAAAAGAAAAGATCTGTTTAAAACTTTAAATCACATGAACAAAGCATTCAGAACAAATATAACCACACAAGTCAGACAGATACAACACTGTGTGATCAGTGATGAGAGTTTGTGTTTTTCTGACAGTTTTTAACACTTTTTTCTTTGAGTTAGAAGATCACTGTTTGTCTGGTTCCAACTGAGAATCTTCACTAAACATGGAAAATTACTAAGATTTTAGTGAATTAAAAGGACAGAAGTCACCATTTGTTATTATTCATTCCTGTTACAGTTTTTTTTTTCTATTGTTCACTTATTGAAGAGTTCTGTACATACTGGGCAGACACAGTTAAATAAAGACTAATGAGACTAAAACATACAATAGTTGTCAATATAAAGTGTTGTGAATCTGACTCACTGTGGACCATCTTCTCTTTTAAAGTATATTTTCTGTCCCATGGAGCGATCACTTCTGCAGGAGACCCCTCTGGTCCCAGGAGCAGGTCTGTGGACACAGATGGTGCAGTGGTTTTAGTGCTGAGCTCTGACCTGGAGAACAGTGGTGGACCGTAACAGATCCTCATCTCACCTCTGAGCTTTGGGGCTGTCAGTGGTTTTAGAGGGAGGGGCCCCGTCCTCTCTGTGCTCTCTCTGATCCATGCTCAGTCCAGAGACCTACAGAATGACCCTATCTGACGCTCAGATGGTTGATGATGCTACAATAATTCATTCCCAGCAGCAGCACATGTCAGAGTTATGGACTAATGACTGTAATAAGATGAAAATCAGGTGCTACCTGTAGTTTGACACTGGCAGGATACACAAGGATTCAGCTGAGGGCCTGTTAATACTGAAGACTATAGGCAGGACCTTGTTCTTCCTCCCAAAAGCCCAACCCCTCGTCCTCGCCGTGGGAGGTGGAAACAGGAGGGGTCTGCTGGGACAGGACAAGTATGGTTTGGGTCTACAGACTCATGGGCCGCTACAGGAAACAAAAACAGATTAGACCACATTAGAAGCAACCAAACAGTGTAAACCAGAACTGGATTAGTTCTGGAGCCAAACCCAGGATTTAACCAGGACTACTACCAAGTCATCAACACTAACTACATTAATAAGAAGGAAAACATGAAAAGGCACAATTTATTTTGAGTTACCAACAAACAAGGCTAAAGTTAGGCACAAAATGATGTTAATGTCCAAGGTTTAAAACAGTTATTTTATCAGTAAAAGTGAAGACAGGACAGTTTGTAAAATGTAGTATTAGAGATTTAGTAGAGATGCTGTTTGTGGTTTGAATAAGTTTTTTAGGACTGCTCTGTAACCACAACAATGTTCTTTGAATGAATCCTCATGCACTGACACACATCATATCTGCCCTACACTGCCCTCTGGAGCCACAGGCCAGTCACTGCAATTAAACAGACAAAACTAAAACAGCACAGGAGGAAAATCATGAGGCAGGACCTAACCACCATTAAAAACCAGAATAATAAATCCTACATTAAAAACAGCAAGTCCACATCTGGATTAAATAAGATTAAATAAAGTATAAAAAGGCAGCTCCAAACTAAAGTTGGTCTACATCAATTCAATCAGATCAGAAAAGTCAGAAATGAACTCAGGACTAAACTTGACTTTAATGAGCACCAACAGCTGGTAAACATGTTCATCACATTGATTAAAGTCATTCAAAACCTCATCAAACTAAGATTAAACTCCAGATATACAGAGGCTAGAACCAGGAAATAAACCAGGACTAACTCTGGCTTCACAGTAATCATCAAGGAAATAGTGTAAAAATACTGTGTTCAGGCCTTTGGCGGCATCTGGTGGTGAGTTTGAAGACTGCAGTTCAAACAGAGACACATCTGTTACCAAACCCAGAGTAAATGTGTTGTATCTGTGATTTGTTTATCTTAGAAATTCAGTAAAAAAAAAAAAAAAAAAACAAGATTTCAGCAGATATTTGAAGTTGTTTAAAGACCTAAATATATAAAATGTAAATGAATTATAAACCATAAAGATATTATAAATACATAATGAAATAATAAAAATGTATAAGACATGTAAAAACAAAAAAAAATATTGATCCACTTGTAATTAAAATGGGTTTATTTCCTAATAAAATAACCTTCCCTGAAGTTGTTTCTGTCTGTAAAAGTGGACACAGAAACATAAATTCTAAACACAGAGCAGTTTCTGCTCTAACTCTTCATGAGTCTTACAAAATCTGTTCAGTAAAAGATTTGATCATTTCAATTGGAAAAGTTCACTAAATTAACATTAGTGTAGTTTTGTAATGGTCATAAAAGTAAAATAATACTTTGATAGGTTTACAAACAGCAGCTCTGTCCTACACTGCCCTCTACAGCCACAGGGCAGTCTCTGCAGCTAAACACACAAATCTACACCAGCACAGATTAGGAAGAAAAATGGAATAAAACAAACTCAACTGTGATTAAAAATTTAAACCAATGTTACAAAACAATAAAAACAAATAAAATCCAGGATAAATGAGGATTAAAGCCAAATGTTAACAATGCTTAGAACCAGGAAATAAACCAGGGTTAAATCAAAGTTGGTCTAAATCAAGATTAAATCAAAAGAGAAAAGTCAGAAATAAACCTAGGACTAGATTTAACTTAAACAGCACTGACCCTCATTAAACAGACACCAAACATTTATAAAAGTCATTAAAAACCTGATCAAACTAAGACTAAACCCAGGATTTAACAAGGCCTATAACCTGGAAATAAACCAGGACTAACTCAGGCCTGAACTAAATCTGGACTAAACCAAGACTAAACCAGGTCTAAAGTCAGAACTAAACCCAGGACTAAACCCAGAGCAGAGCGGTGTTGAAAATAATCAAACTGAGTCAAACCTGAGTGGATCCAAAGTGTCCCAGAGAAAAGTGTGCGACTGAAGGAAAAGGTTTGTTTGTGTGTTCATTCCTGGAGTGACTCAGAGCTGCACCTGGATTGGCTGTGGGCCAGGTGGGCGGGGCTTTCTTTAAATGTCTCCTCTCCAGCTGTTTCCTTAAGGCAGCATTAACATGCAGTCCTTCCTCCTGCACAGGTTGAGCCTCCTTCATCTTGGTCTCTATGGAACATTAACCCTCTAAGCAGCAAAGTTGCAGAATTGCGACACGCAACAAATCTTGCTAGAAATTTGCAATGGCAGAAGCCATTGCGAGTGTTTGCGTAAGGTGAAAATAACACATTCTGCAAAAACTGTAAAAGGCAGAATTATTTAGCAGAAGCAGAATGAGCAAAAAGGGCTGAATTTGCAGAAGGAAAGGCAGAAAATATGAATTTGCAGAAGAAAAGGCAGAAAATATGAATTTGCAGAAAGATGGCCTAAAATTGCACAATTTGCAAAAACTGTAAAAGGCAGAATTATTGGTTAAAAGTAGCAGAAGATTAAGCTTAAAAGGTTTTAAAATCCAGAAAAAGTTGAAAACGCAAAAGAAAAAGGAGAAAAGGCAGAATGGGGCAGAATGGCATAATTTGACAGGTGGCACAATATAATTGAACACAGCAAACATGGCCTGAAATTGCACAAATCACTAAAATGCTGGTTGTACCAAAAATGTGTAAAAAGTTTAAGCATAGACAATATATGGCAAAAGTTCCATTAAAAATGAATGGGGCAGAATAATGGCATAAAATGGCACAATTTGCAAAAACTGTAAAAGGCAGAATTATTGGTTAAAAGCAGCAGAAGCAGAAAAATTGTTAAAATCTAGAAAAGGTTGAAAAAGCAAAAGGAAAAGTAGAAAAGGTAGAATGGGGCAGCATGGCATAATGTGGCAGATGGCACAATAGAATTGAGTTGTGGAAACATGGCCCTAAATTGGAACAAATCACAAAACTGATAAAGGGCTGGTTGTACCAAAAAAAGTATCAGAATTATAAAGATCAACAATATATTACAAAAGTTCAATATGAAATGAAGGAGGCAAAAAGATGGCATAAAATAGCACAATAAACAACAAGGAAAAATTGCCAAAAGTAATGACAAAAATGTCTTAGAATTCAGACACATTTTGAAGTTTGAATCACCAAAATTGGCTAAAGTGCTGCAAAAAAGGCAGGAATGGGGCAGAATACCATAATTTGGCAGGTGTCACAATAAATGGCCTAAAATAGCATGCTTTTATTATGAAATTCCATATTTGTGTGTTTTACAGTGCTTTTATTGTGAAAATCCCAATTTTAGTGTTTTACAGTGCTTTTATTGTGAAAATCCCTATTTTAGTGTTTTACAGTGCTTTTATTGTAAAAATCCTTAATTTAGTGATTTACAGTGCTTTTATTGTGAAAATCCCTAATTTAGAGTTTTACAGTGCTTTTATTGTGAAAATCCCTTTTTTAGTGTTTCAAAGTGCTTTTATTATGAAAATCCCTATTTTAGTGTTTCAAAGTGCTTTTATTGTGAAAATCCCTATTTTAGTGTTTTACAATGCTTTTATTGTGAAAATCTCTATTTTAGTGTTTTACAGTGCTTTTACTGTGAAAATCTCTATTTTAGTGTTTTACAGTGCTTTTATTGTGAAAATCCCTATTTTAGTGTTTCAAAGTGCTTTTATTATGAAAATCCCTATTTTAGTGTTTCAAAGTGCTTTTATTGTGAAAATCCCTATTTTAGTGTTTCAAAGTGCTTTTATTATGAAAATCCTATTTTAGTGTTTCAAAGTGCTTTTATTGTGAAAATCCCTATTTTAGTGTTTTACAATGCTTTTATTGTGAAAATCTCTATTTTAGTGTTTTACAGTGCTTTTATTGTGAAAATCTTTATTTCTGGCAAAAAAGGCAGATTGGGGCAGAATGGCATTTTGTGGCAGGTGGCACAATGGCTCTATGGAAAAATGCTTTAGAAGTATAAGAATAGACAGCATATTGTAAAAGTCCATTAAAAATGACTGGGGCAGGAAAATGGCCTAAAATGGCACAAACTGCCAAAACTGGATAAGGCAGAATTATTGGTTAAAAGTAGCAGAAGCAAAATAAGAACAGACAGAATGACCAAAAAGGGCAGAATTTGCAAAGGGAAAGGCAGAAAATATGAATTTGCAAAAGTCCCTTTGAAAATGAAAGGGGCAGAAAAATGACCAAAAATGGCAGAATTTGCAAAAACTGTAAAAGGCAGAATGCTTTAGTACAAGCAGAATACGCAGAATGAGCAAAAAATGTAGAATTTGCTGAAGGAAATGCAGAAAATATCAATTTGCAGAAGGATGGCCTAAAATGGCAGAATTTGCAAAAACTGTAAGAGGCAGAAATATTGGTAAAAGTTCAAAATTCAAATGTTTACTGCCAGATGATGTTTAGGGAGTTTGGAGGCCTATGGTGAGTTTAAAGAGCTCAAAAACACAGGACACAGCAGTTCTAACCAGGACTACACCGTAACTCTGTGTAAAATATACTGCAGTACTTCTGACTCTGCAGCAGTAACAAGGATCTGAGAGTCACACCTTTACCTGGAGACAGGTGACTCTCCACACACTGAGCTCTGATTGGTTCATTTTACCAGCTCTGTTGTGTGCACACTAAAACATGTCTGAACTAGAAGCACAGCTCACTGTGTCTTTGGGAATATGTCCAGGCCTCTGTCAGTCCACAGCTCACTAAAGTCACTCCTCCATTCAGAGCTGAGTCTGAATGAGAGTCTCACATTTAAAGGCCTTTCTCAGTCACAGACCACACTCCCACAGCTCCTGATGTTTACAGACAAACCTGAGCTGTGTTAAAGCTGTTTCAGAGTCGTTAACCATGAGTCGGTGCCAGTCACGCCCAGTTGTTCCCTGGCACACGACCGACCCAACCTGAAACACAGCAATCCTCAGGCGTCAGTCTCTAAAAGAGGAGGAGACGTTTGTCAGACGACAGAAGAGACGTCTGCAGTAAAACTGGAGAGGACAGAGACGTTTACATTTGTCTAAAGCACATGAGTCAAACTCCAGGCCCGTGGGCCAAATGTGGCCCGCAGGATCATTTCTTTTGGCCCGCGAGATCATTTCCATTTTATATTAACAATGGCCCTGGCGATATATTGTGCTCGATCTGTTTGAACTACATCTCCCATAATGCACTGCCCCTCCCCCGCTGTTTTAGCGAGCGGCATTTAACGAACCGCAGGAGCAGAGAGAGAAGGATTCTCCAACAGGAAATTTAACTTTCCACAAAAGAAATGGACAAAGAGGGGTCAGTGAGAGCAGGAGCTTCTTAAACACTGGGACTCTCTGTAAACTCTCTACACTTTGTTTGTTGAGCTCATGTGGCAGCAATAAAAACAGGCTCCAACCTCTCAGCAGTGTAAGAACATCTCCTTTACAAACCCCGTCTCCAAAAACAGAAAACCAAGTTGTGTCAGTAAAACCAAGTTATCAGCAGAGAGTTGTCTGAGTTCATTCACAGCACTGCCCTCCGTCGCTCTTTTTCCTTTCTCTCTGTCGCTGCT